>JAJOOR010014803.1:0-36830 GCA_036250505.1 Solanum acaule
TTCATGATGATTTGTTGAAATTCTAGAAACCCTAGGTCTGTTCATAATCATGGAATCAAGAATCTGACTGAATTCTAGGGACCTAATGGGCGAAAGGAACCCACTAGTGAAATCCCACATACATGGTAACGAATTACACGGAGAAATCTTTCGATTTCGGGGCTGGAACTAAAGAAACCTCGCTGCGTTCTTGAACTAGGGTTCTTGACCTTTTTCTCCTCTCTTGATTCTAAGTTTCTAAGTTTTGATTAATGATTTTGACTAAGGTAAGTTCTAATTATGTTTCTAGGTTTAAACTGACTAAAACCTCATGATTTAGGGTCAAAATGACGTATCTTAGGGGTTAAACGAAATAGGAAAAAACCAAAAGACCCCTGAATTAACTGCTGTCGGAGTGATCGACGTATTGGACCTACGGTCCGTCAATCAATCGACGGTCCGTCGATTGGGTCCGTAGGTCGAGTCTACCCTACAGGGCTTCACTAAAACGAGCATAACGTTTTACTCGGAGGTTGGAATTTAGCAAACTCGGTGGCGTTGGAAAGATAATTCAATTATCTATCATATCATAGGTCATGGGACACACAATTCTTTTTGTGCTAAAAGTTATGACCATCTGAAGTTGACCCATCAATAATTTTCACCTAACTGGCTGTTGACCCTAACTTACGGTTAGACCTACGGACCGTGCATTGAATGACGGTCCGTGCTGGTCGACCATAGTTTGTGTCAGAGGCTGGGTAAGGGAAGTCTTGATCCACGGACACAGACCACGGACCGTGGTCTGATCTACGGACCGTGGGTCTGTCCGTGAGTCAGGACTTAGCCAATTTTCTGACTGAGTTCTGGGAAGTTTTCTGTCATGAACCATGGACCTGCAGGACAGACCGTGAGTCCATCTACGGTCTGTGGATGGTGTCCGTGAGTGCCACCTATAACACCAGAAATCTGAAATTTCTATTTTCGGATACGGGGCTTGGTGAAGACCTCGAACCTGTGGAACCGGAGGGTGTCCCACACTACTGGATACCTGTCCACCACACCATCTATGGACAATATCTTCTCCTCTAAGATGGTCCTCAATCCCTCGGCTTTTAATCGGTTGAGGGACCGGGGATGAGGACCCTTTACTGGTAATACTAGGACCACCGCCTGTGTTAGAGCTGGAGAAGGAGGAGTCTGAGCTATCGGGATCCTAGATGGATCATGCATTCCCTTAGAGTGAAGTTCTGCTCTTCGGGCCTGTAAAAGTTGATCATCCTCAGGCTCAAAGAATGAAGCCTGAGAATCTTGGGATTCACCTTCACTGTCGGAGTTGTACTCCGGTATCTCAGCCATGGGCGCCTTCCCCTTTCCCTTTCCTCCATTTGGAGGTAGATTCTTGGCCTTGACATTGGAAGCAACTGCTTCCTCATTAATGACGACTCCGCGTGCCCGCTTTCAGGGAGACATGCCACTATCAGTCAAATTAGTTCTAGCCATTCCTGCAAAACAACGAAGTAACACTTAGAAAAATTTCAGAAAAATAGGCTGCAGAAATACTTGTCGAACCGTTCGGCGAGTCGCCAATTGCTCTGTCGAGCTAGATCGGGCTTGCCAAAAGTACCAGCGCAAAAATATTCACAATTTAAGACAGGTCGGTGATGTCTAGGGCCATTCGGCGAATCGCCGACACTAATCGGCGAGCTAGAAGTAGCTCACCGAAAATTACAGTGTATTTTAGGGGTTAGAGGCGCAGAAGGGCGATCAAGAAGGACTTTTGGTGAGCTCAAGCATCTTACCGAAAGTTACAGAACACAACTCAACAATTTAAGGAAATTAAGGGCGATCTAAGGGGACTTTGGCGAACCGTCGAACCATTCGGCGAGCCCGACTTGGCTCGCCAAATGGCACTTCTTGCCAGTTTTCAACCCCATTTTTCAAAATCAAACCCGTAGCCCCCGAAAACAAGATTAATCACATACATTGTCAAATTAAATCAAGACCCATACCTATGCCCTCGGGGTACTCATACTTCCCCCAATTTGGCCAAAATTGGCCATTTAATGTCTTTTGCCCTTAAGAATGACGTTAAACGCTCCATCATTGGAAAAAATACGTCATTTAGGATAATATGGGGTTATTTAGACTTCACCCCACTAGACACAACACATTTTCACCGTAACCCAATAATTTAGACTTGATTTTAAACAAGCACAACATAGGATTCGATCAATTGCGCACTATTAACTTATTACGGGCAATCCAATAATTAAACACGACAAAATCAACTACCCAATAATAATCAACAATACATTATCGATTTGCATTCAAGTTCAACCACATATAGAGTGTGGGGTTTGGAAAACCAACCTTTATGTCGAAATAATAGATTGTAATACTAGGTGGCAAAGT
Source organism: Solanum acaule (assembly GCA_036250505.1). Classification (NCBI taxonomy): domain Eukaryota; kingdom Viridiplantae; phylum Streptophyta; class Magnoliopsida; order Solanales; family Solanaceae; genus Solanum; species Solanum acaule. The sequence goes on from JAJOOR010014803.1 coordinate 2,395, forward strand.
TCCACAATCCCAAGCAAAGATTTCACACGATGCGAGAGTAAAAACAAGAAAATATGAAAGATCTAAAGTTGGGTGAAAGTGTACGGGAGTTGAAAAGTTAAGAAAGTGAAAGGATTTTGAAATTTTAAACCGTTTGGCCTTTAAAACCTTTCAGTTTGTGCTCTATTCGGCGGTACAAGTCGTGCTTGCCGAACCACTCGGCAATGCGCCGATTGGTATTTTGGCTCGCTGAGTTTTACAGAACTCCCAATAATTTGGGGGTTCAAACGGCAGATAAAGTTGGGATCGCTGACCTGTTCGACGAGTTACCGATTGAGCATGTAGCCCGCTGAATTTTACAGTGTTCCCCTTCAAGCTTGGTGGTTCCAACGGCGGTCCAAGTTGGGCTTCGCCAACCTGTTCGGCGATCCACTGACTGGACTTTTTCTCACCAAATTACCCATTTTCCAATACTTTTCACTTTTCAACCTGCACAATCAACACCCGTTATTCAAAAATCAAAAACTTAGGTTGCCTCCCAAGAATCGCCTTAATTAACGTCGTGGCACGATGAAAATACCAATTCAAGTATCATTTTTGGGAATTGCCAAGGTATCACTTGGTAACCCTCCTTTTGGCCTTGGGTTCAAGTGAGAAGAAATTTGACCCATTTGCGTTCCAATTGCTTGATTGACACTGAATAGGAGGTGACCGTCTGATTAAGTGTAGATACGTCTTCTTTCATTTCTTTCAAAACTTTTCCGACCCTTCAACTTTGTTGAAAATGCGTGAAAATATGTCTTCCGTACAAAAATTTTCCGTCTCCTTAGGCTTTTGATTCTCATGGGGTAGGACGTACATGTATTTGTCACCCTCTCTTTCCTTCCAAGTAGTGTTTCAATCACGCCAATCTCTGTCACGGTCTCTCCATCCCTCATCTCTATTCCAACCTGGGTTTCCACCCGACCTTGGATAGTTTTGACGAAGACCTCTTTCTTTGTTTGCAAGGAAGTTCACTTCTTCACTATACAACGCTTCAAAATGTGCTTCATCAGGGTTCACTCCACCAACACCCACAACATTAACATTCTTAGCACCACTACCCATCACATTTTTCGTCAAGATATCCAGTTGGGCCATCATTTTGGACATGTTTTGGTCCCTCTCTTGATCCTTTTTTGTCTGCTCTTTTGTCATTCTAAAATTAAGAAGAGGCACTTGGTTCTCACGAGTGTACCACACTCTATTTATCTTGGTCATTCCATCAAGAAGTTGAGACACTACTTCATAAGGCTGTTGCATTATACCTCCGGGAACTAGTTGATCAGCAACTCCTTTGTTCACCCGAGTCAAGGCTCCTATAAAAGTACTGCTGCGATATATGGTTTTGCAGTCTGTGAGTCGGACATTAAAGCACCAACTTCTTAAACCTCAGCCACGTCTTGTGGATTGGTTCACTTTCCAAGCATTGAATGTTATCTCTGAGCGTCATCATCCTTGATGGGGGAAAAAATCTCACATTGAATGCTACGGTAAGATCATCCCAAGAGGTGATGGAATCCTTCGGCAACTCAACTAACCATTTGCTAGCCTCACCCATCAAAGAGAATGGAAACAATGCAACCTGAGACCGACTGATTCTTGTGATACGTTTTTTAATGAGAATGGGCCACAAACGTCCACAAATTTCCTAATATGCTCATAGGGTTCTTCGTGAGCCACTCCTCTATATAAACCTTTCATTTGGAAGAGCTGTAGCATTGTGAGGTAGACGTATTGCACCAACACCACCCAATTGGATTGGGTCATTCACATCATTAAGATTCCTAATATCATCTTGGTGGCCCACTTGGCTACCATTACTCCTGTTTACACTCATCTCTTCCTCTATTCAACACAAGCAACACAAACCAAAAACTCAAGTAAGTCGATTCAACTACAACAAAAAAGATCACAATTCAACTTCAATAAAAGAATTTTAAACAACATCACTCCCCGGCAGTGGTGCCATTTTGATTAACGTTTCAAACACATCTCATCCAATTCTAGGTGTAAACGATCATTAGTCAGTATAAAACCCAACGAAAGGTTGGGGTCGAACCCACATGGAATAGTACATGTTCAAATTCAAGTTGAAGTACAAACGTGGTCTAATTAGTTATACAAATAGAAATTATCGAAATAGACACGTAAACAAATCTAAGGGGGTGACAATGAATGTTAGATGTGGGGTTTTAATTTGCAATTATCAGCTACAACACAATCAAATACGGAGGAATTAATAATATAAAGAGGAATTCTCGGGATGTGATTGATTATACGCTAATTATACAATATGGGTAATTGGCATTTAACAACAATTTGTTGAAACACTGTGGGTAGGCAAGGCTATAAGTGTGATAGCTTTCTCTCGAACAACTATTACGAATCAAGTGATTTCTTTCGAACATCAACAAGCTTTGCAAAATAAGAACATCTCACACCTTAATTCATCTATTCTCTCGAGCTAGATAGGTAGAATTGAGGTTATGATGTACTCTTTCAAGCTAAACTCATATCAACCCAATAACTACAATCATCAATTAAAAGCTTTGATTCTAAAACCTCTTTTTCAAGCAAGCCCATAATTCTAAGTTCGAATTGCATTTGCAACTATAATTCTTAGATTAAAACACAACAATCAATTAAACCCATATTAAAACAACAACATAATCATTAAACAACAATACCCATAAGCAATTTTAACAAATAATCACATGATCACACCCCAAGAATTGGGGTTTTAGCCAAACATCATAAAAATAGAGAAACAATTACCAAATACATTCACCATGATTTGGGTAAAGGTTCCCAAGTCTTTACAATGGTCCAAAATAGTTAAGTTCAAAAACCCACTTGCAAATGTTCAAGTTTGAGCCTCCAAAAGCTTCAAAGTCTACAATGGAACTGTAAAACTCAAAGAAAACTCTACTGAATGATCGCATGGTCGTATGATAATAAATCTATAGTTTAAAACTCAATTTATAGTTGCCCAAATTTTGGCCTGAAAAGCCATTGGGCAAGATAAGTCGTGCTCGCCGAGTGGTTCGGCGATCCGCCCTTTGCTTTCTTCATCGCCATTTTGCATTGGTTCTCAACACCCTAAGTCCTGTAACTTTGGGTGATCCCTTGTGTTGTCGCGGAACAGATCAACGATTCGCCGACTGCCCATTTCTGTCGCCCGCTTGGTTTCTTCCCCTAGGGCTGGCACACTGGAACTTTAGGCGAACAGAAGATCCACTCGGTGGTTCGCCGAGTGCTCTTGGCGATCACCAAGATTTCTTTTCTCCACTTCTTCAACTTGTTTTGCTCCTTTTTGCCTGTTAGTGTCCTTACCTTGCTACTTAGCTCACATACCTGAAAATCAATGCTTTATCATCAATTTATAGCATAAATTAGGCATTTGAGGACACTTATATTATCAAAACAAAGCCCTTAATGAGTCCAAACCTCAGAATTATCAAGCCTCAATGTCTTTCTTAGAAACCGTCTTCTTTAACTTAACTATTGTTAGATCAACATCTTGTTTTGCCTTCACATTCGAAATAAGAGATAATTCTAAGCCATTTTAAATAATGATACCACCATCATTTGAATCAACCTAGGGAACACCCAGTCGAGTTTATCTATGAACATATTGAACTAACTCCTTTTTACCATCTTTGATGTGAGCAACACTACTCATGGATAATCGGCTAAGAGCATGGACAACCATATTTGTCTTACCCTGATGGAAAAAAACACTTTTATCATAATCCTTCAATAACTCAAGCCACCTTGTTTGGTGAAGATTCAAATCTTTTTTCTTAAACACATATTGCTAACTTTTATGATCAGTGAACACATCCATATGAACACCTTAGAGGTAGTGTCTCCAAATTTTCAAAGCAAAGACTACCTCCCCCAACTCCATATCATGAATCAAATAGTTCTTTTCATGAACCTTTAACAACTTTGACGAATAAGCAATTACTTTCCCATGTTGCATCAATATGCAACCAAGATTGATTCGTGAAACATCACAATAAACCACGAACCCATCATATCCTTCTAGTAATGTCAAAATTGCGCTGAAGTGAGTCTATTCTTTCAACTTTTGGAAACTTTTCTCACATGCTTCTGACTATGGAAATTTCACCTTTTTCTATGTCAACATAGTCAAAGACAAAGCAATTGAGGAAAACACTTCCACAAACCTTCTATAGTAACCGGCCAAACCCAAGAAACTCTGAATATCTAAAGGGGAAAAAGGTCTATGCCAATTTCTAACTGCCCCAGTCTTCTTACTACTCCTATCTAGGTTGCCATAGATATTCTGATGACAAATGTCTATTTCCTTTAGATATTGTTCTATTTTATTAAGTTTTGCTACTTTAAGACATTTGTTAGTTAGAGTTTAGTACAGTGATTTTAAGATTTTGAGGTGTAATAGTTCGATTTGTCTCTTTGTTTTATTAACAAGTTTTGAAACTCTTATTTCATGTCTTAATGCTAATAAATGTGTTAGATGAGTTGGCTATGTCATTGGTTAGTTGGTAAGATAGTTTTGCCCACCAAGGGATTAGTGTGGGTGTCATCGTGGTTGTTTAAGTCCTAAAAAACAAGAATAGTGTTTTACGGTAATAATATTAAACAAAGACAATTTATAATTTAGATCACACTAGCGGAAAAAATGAAGCAAGATGAAATTCAAGAATTGAGTTTGTTTAGTTTAAGTATCACATAAGAAAACTTTAAATCTTAAAAGAAAGAGAAGAAAATATCTAATAACGTGTAGCTTGTTACCCAAGCTTGTTGGAATACCTTGTAGCTTGGTAGTTACTACCCGAGAGTCGAGTAACTAAAACTAATTTAGTTTCGATCATAGTAGTGTAATAAATTTTAATGTTAGGACTTAGTGTTAATTATGTTGCCGGTTGTAGTTGGTTTCATCACCTTGGGTCTAAAGCAAGAAAATCTAATATTTTATTATTTTAAAACTTAATATATAAAAAATATATTTTACACATGTATTATTCGATACGATTTGGTATTTTCTTGATTAATTTTTTATAAAATTAAAGATCTACCTAACTATTCAATAAAATTATAAATTTATATAAAAATCATCAAATTTATTTTTATTTTAAAAAAAAAAAACTAAAAATGGATTAATTCTATTTGATTTAGTTGGTTAAGAGTCTGTTTGGAAAGCCATTTGGTAATTGGAATTGGTATATTTACTAGCCTAGTAATTAACAGCCTAGTAATTACACTAACCTGTTTGTTTGTCACAATGTAATTACACATGCCCTGTTTGGATGCATAAGTGTAATCATAAGATTATATTGAATTTTAAAAATAGAAATTAATTATCTAAAATTAAAAAATTATATTTGACAAATAAGGGCCTTTACAAATGATATTAAATTGAATATGTAAGATATATATATATATAAAAAATTAATAAATATATGTTTTAACCAATATTATAAAAAATAATTGATTTATATTTTTTAATTTAGTATATTTAATTAAATTAATTATAAAAACTAAAAGTATAAAATTTGTACTAACATCATGAAATGTATTGATTGACAAAAAGATTAATATTATAAATATAATGTCATGAAATTAAAACATTTGACAAATAGATAATCTATTATGTCTGCCTAAAAAAATAGATTGCCATGTAAAATGTCCGGTCAATACTTCTTAAACAAATGAAATTGAAAATATAACATAAGTTCTAAATTCAAAACAAAAAGAGTAACATAATACTCTTATGCCAAATTTCATCATGACATACATAAATATGATTTAAAAGAAAAGGAAAACGTAAGTCCATAACCTTATTCAACAATGAATTCTATTTTAATTAAAAAATAGAATACTAACAAAATTATACTAATGAAAATAAAAATAAAAATATAGATAATACGAAAAATTGCATGGAATCACATGAAGTAAAGGTTGAGGAAATGAAATATAAATAATATAAAAAGTAATAATATTTTTTGAAGAAAACATTAGAAAAATAAAAATAAAAAATAATTTAAAATAATACAAAATAAAAAAATAAAAGAAAGAAATTAAAAACTAGTCCATTTGTAATTACAACAATTCATTCCTAGTCTCTCATTTGAATTGAAGATTGTAATTACCACCGGTCATTTACACTCAATTACCTGTTGACTAAATAATTACATGATCAATCAAATATGTCAAAGAAAATATAATTACACCAAATTCAATTAGCATGCCTAACTCAATTTTTCCTAAAAACATTGACAACTTTGTTCAAAGAAATCGTTGTTTCTTGTGACCCCTTAACATTAGTCTTCCATCTAATAACTATTGTCCTCCCCGGCAAGAGAGGGCAACCCATCTTCAACTCGTCTGAAACACGCACCACCATTACAGCTCTTTGCTTCACTTGTAAGTTTTCCTTACATATGCTTATGATCCCATTTATTTGTCTACTTACCCGCAGATCTGTAATTTGATTTTGTGTTTATTCGATTTGGGTTGTTGGAGTTTGACAGTTTGTGTTTTTGTAATAGGCAAGTATGAGTATGAATATGTATACAGGGTTCACCAGGCTTTGCAAGGGTCTTGCGGTTGTGCTTGTTGGCGGTCACATTGTTGTTCAGATTCTTCCTTCTGCTCTTTCTTATCTTGCTCTCATACCTGCCAAGTACTCTTTCTATCTCCTCTTAAATTACTATTTGATTTTGCTTGTCGAATCACCTGATTTTTAGAATTGGAATTACCTACTTTATGATGATAATGTAGTTTATCTATCTGTAAATTCTTCAATTGAATCTCAACTTCATGGATCATGTGCTGATCTCTTTAATACATGTATCCTTTTCTGAAATGGTCCTCATTAGAAGAAAAAAACATTCTAACTTGCTTGGCGAGCTATGAAATTACTGAATATCTCTTTAAGGAAAGGAACATTTTGGACTGAGTATAGGGTGCTCCTTGTGGTTCTTGACGTGAATGTTCCAATTTCAAGGCAGCTTTCTTGTGCATGAGTTCCTGAGTATAGGCTCAATTCATGGACTACAGACGCAGATCTAGGATTTAAATTTTATGGATTCAATCTTTAAGGTTCTTATCGGTTCAAAATTACTATTATTGCCATTTTAGTGAACATAAATTATATTTCACGGTAAAAGATTGAGTACAAATGAAGCCAGTATCTGCATTTTGCCTCTGTCACTGATGTATGACCCCTCAAACTTGCCTCATTTTTCCATTTAGACACTTGAGTGGTGGAACTCTAGTATCTGTGAAGGAAGATCCGACTATGTGATAGATTTCAAGCTGAAAGCCTTAAAAGAGAATCTTAAAGTTTGGAGCAAGACACTTCAAGGCAATTTAGGGCTACAAAAGCAGAGTATCCTTAACCAAATGGCAGCCCTAGAAGAGATTCAAGATCAAAGATGTTTAAATGATGATGAGAACTACCTGAAGACTACGCTAGAGGTAGAATTTGAGTATATTGCTAAAAATGTGGAAGTTACATAGAGACAAAGATCCAGGGTATTATGGCTCAAAGAAGGGGATAGACATACAAAGTTCTTCCATAGATCTGCTAACAATCACAGAAGTTATAACAACATTGACTGTCTGTAGGTTAATGGGGAAAATTTAGCAGATCCAGATGACATCAAGAGAGAAATGGTCAACTTATACCAGGAACTATACTCTGAACTGAGGAATGCAGACCTCAATTTAATTTTAGAGAAGGATATCTTAGTAGTAAAGAAGAAACCCAAATGCTACAGTGCCAATTTGGGGAACAAGAAAAGAAAGATAGTGTGATGGCATGTGCTGGTGACAAATCTCCTGGACCAGATGGCTACACAATGGTCTTCGTCATTCAGTGTTGGGAGGTAGTGAAGAAAGAGGTGTGGGCTGCTATACAAAATTTTGATGATCAGTGCTTTTTCGGGAAGAGCTTCAATACTACCTTTATAGCATTGATTCCTAAGAAGGTGGGAGCAAAAGAGCTTAAGGATTTCAGCCCTATCAGATTGACAAGGTGCATCTACAAGGTCATCTCAAAACTATTGACTAAGAGGCTTAAGAGAGTGATATCTAAGCTGGTTAATCCTCAATAGATGGCTTTTATCGAGGGTAAATAGACTATGGATGCTATTTGTAGCAAATGAATGTGTGGACACAAGGGTCAGAGATGGGACTACTGGGGTTCTACGCAACCTAGACATTCAGAAGGCATATATGATCACCTCAGCTGGGCCTACTTATGGAAGACTCTGGAAAAAAAGGGATTTGGCAGGAGATGGATAGAATGGATCAAAATCTACACCAGCACAGTTAAATTATCAGTTAATGATTCTCCAACTGGTTTCTTCTTCTCTGGAAGAGGATTAAGACAAGGCGACCTTTTGTCTCCTTTCTAATTCATTATAGCCATGGAGGGTTTGAGTGACATGCTTAAAACAACTCAGTTTACCAACTGGATCAGAGTTTGAAATGAGCAGTCTGGCCAACACATTAAGTGGAAACCGCAGCCGCTACCCTTTGGGTGCACACAGGGTAAAACCCCCACTTCTATGCAATAGCTTGCAAACTAGGGGGTAGAATTGGGGAGTTATCAACAGTCTATTTGAGTATGCCATTAAGGGCAGAAAGCAAATTTAAATCTGCATGGAACTCAGTGTCAGAAAAGTGTGAAAAGAAACTAGTTAGTTGGGAAGGACAATACTTATCTCTATGGGGAAGACTGACCTTGGTCAACAGTGTTCGAGATGCCTTGCCAACATATATGATGTCTCTTTTTCCTATGCCACTTAATGTAGCCAATAAGCTTGATGAAGTTGGAAGAAAGTTTTGTGGCAGGGGAATAGTCCGACAAAGAAGATCCACCTGGTTAAATGGGACATTGTTACAAAATGCAAGAAGGAAGGTGGAATAAATGTTAAAAATTTGAGGATTCAGTAACAAAGTCTTATGCTTAAATGGCTTTGGAGGTTCTCAACTCCAGAACAATCATTATGGTAGGAGACTATCATATCAAAGTATGGTATGGAAGATAAGTGGATCACCAATGAAGTGAATGCACATATGGAGTCAGTTTATGGAGATCAATGGGAAACAACTGGCCTATATTGTATAATGGATCCAGCATCCAGGTAGGAGATGGGGAAAAACATCCTTCTGGGAGGATGTATCGCTAGGCCAATCTTCTTTGATGCAACAGTTTCCAGATTTATACTATTTGAAACAACAGAAGAATGCAACAGTGGCGCGAAACCTGGACCAGCCACCACAGTCATCGAAAAAAGAAGAAGAATGCAACAGTGAAGGAGGTTAAGGGATAATACAGGATGGAATATCAGCTTCAGAAGGCTATTAAACGATTGGGAGGTTGACAGGCTACTGGAGTTTCTCAAAACACTTGAATCAATTTAGGATTCAATGCCAATGAGGAATGCAGATTCTGGTTAGCAGGTAGCAGAGGCAGATTCACATGTTAATTCAGTTTACAAGACACTTAACAAGTCTAGCTCTTGGCCTAGGAAGCACATCTGGAGAACTAAGATACCATACAAGGTGAATTGTTTTGCTTGGTTCGTAGTCAAGCAGGCTTGCTTGTCAAGGGACAAGTTACTGAGAAGGGGAATGCAACTTAGATCTATCTTTCTTTTTTATGGTGAGACTGCAGAAACAAACAACCACCTATTTTTGCATTGCAGAGTAACTACTCAACTCTGGGATATTTTTCTTACTATGATTGGTTTGAAATGGTCTATGCCTCAGTCTACTTTAGACATCTTTACAGTTGGAACAAAAGGGGAAGTAGCATAGACCAAAAAAGAAGATGGAGGCTGATCCCAGGTTGTATTTAGTGGACATCTGGAGGGAAAGAATCTATGATGCTTTGAAGGAAAGAGCAGCCCAATCCAGAAGATAAAGTTAAATTGTATTTTACTTTTTCACTTTTGGTATAAACAAGAGTACATAGAAAATACTGAGACTTCAATGCAGTTGTTAGAGTCTCTTTTGATCTTCTTGCTCTCTTTACATGTAATTATGGCTTAACAACCCTTTTTGGTTAATACAATATGTTACCTTATAAAAAAAAAAAGGTTGTGCAAACATTTGTTCTTAATCCTAGAAATGTTACTTTTGTGGCTTTCGAAACACGCTCTATTCCTTTCCAACTAGAGCCCAAAAGATGCATAGAGAAATAGCGAACCAAATCTTTTTTGAAACTGGTAACTTTAAAATAGTGAACCAATCGGTTTCATATCATTTTGAAATTCTTGTCCTTGCCAGCATTCTAACAAACCCCTATGTTGTTAGGCATTGTCCAAGGAATACCACAATATTTAGGACTATGTCCCAACACTGCCTGAAGCACTTGCAATGGAGAAATAGGTGTTTTATTGATTCTTGAACCTCACAAATAACATCTATTAGCAAGAAATAAGGGGCATATCTTGGTTTATCAAAGGCAAAAAGCGCAAGAAAGGGCAAGAGATTTGTTGATTTTTGAAGCACAATGTACAAATGAAGTGTGGATGGTAGCAGGTACCCCATGGAACTAATCGAGGTGTGTGCAAGTTGGCTTGGACACCATAGTTATAAAGAAATGCAGGCATTAATGAAGATAGGCTCAAATGCAGAAAAATAAAATAAGAATATATGCAATTCAAGAATAATAATTATAAGCAAAAATGACAATTATATGGACAAAGGAAATTTCAAATCTCAGAATATCTAGGGTCGTGTCTTCAGGAAAACGTCCAGTGGCGATGAGGTGTACACCTAAAACCCTTTCTCTTTAAATTGTTTCTCTATAATTTAAGCTTTAATATAGAGAAGGTATTTCTAATTCAGTGATGATAGCTGTACTAAAGCCGTCAACGTCACTGGCCTAGAAGTGCCCCTATCCAAGGAACCCTGTAGGGCCGGTTGAAGGCAGCGGCTGCAATAGTGATACGGTGGTGGCTATAGTAGGTATCATGGTGGTGGTGGAGGGTAGAGGAAGTGGGTGTTTAAGTGTTGTGATACTGGACATGTTACTAGGACTGATATTCAGGGAGGCGGAGGTGGTGGCTCTATGACAGTGAAGATGGGAGCTACTCCAGTGATGTTGGCGTAGGTGGTTGTTTCCATAGCGTGGAAGAAAGTCATTTTGCGTGAGAATGTCCCAATACTAATTGTTGAAGTTTTGGTAGAAACAAAGAGGGTAAATGTGTATTTTCACATTTGCACTTTGTTTTCTATGCACTCTCCTTTTTTCTCTGTCGTTTTCATTTTGAATTGTTTAAGGGACGAACCATTTGATGTTCTCGACTTATCATTGCATATGGTCACTTTTTCCTTTCCAATATGGTTCTCTGCTTTGTTATTTTTAGGAGTAGTAGTGGTTATAGGTTAGTATTTCAGCTTGAAGCTTTTCAAAATGTGCATTTTTGATATGTGTACGTACATGTTTGGAAGATTTACCAATCATCAAAAATGAAATGGCAGTGAAGGTTCAACATGTGCACCTCATAGTACTGTAGTCTTGAAGTACATTCGATCTTATTGGAGCAAGTTTGGTGAAAATTCAGGATTTCTTCTGGGAAATGGTAGGATTAAGGTTTTGGGATGCTTGGTTGGGACACTCACCTTTAAATATCAATTTCCGGGCTGGGCTCTTTTCTTCAGAAGAAACATCAATGATTGGGAGTTAGAAATGATGTATATTTTGTGACAAATGCTTGGCACTATTTCAGTCATCAAAAGCCTAGCTCTATGGAAGGGTCATTCTGGTGGATGTTTTTCAGTAAAATCATGCTTCTTGTTGTTGATTTCTCACAACACAAGCTTCTGCTATAGAAGAAAATTTGTTACAGCAAGGCGCCCTTAAGGTGTCTTCTTATTGTTGGTTTGTACCTAAGGAGGCTTGCGAGAGGATTCCCACTTTGTTGCATATGTTCTCTTTCCGACATGCAATAGGAGATGTTTATGACATTTTTCTTCACTGCAAGGTTAGAGTCAAATTGTGGAGCATGATTTTTTTCCCCCATCTTGGATGTAAGCTAGACCACCAAATTCCATATTGGATTTTCTCAACACCTGTAATAGTAAAACGTCTTGATCTGGAACACTATTCCTCATGATATTTGGGAAACAATTTGGGCAGAAAGAAATAGTAGAATTTTCAATGGCAAAATAGAAATATTCTTAACCATAAACATAAATCTATTTTTCTTTGTGAACCGTTGGTGAACTCTGGTCTTTGTACATAAGATGTTATTGGGGACATGCAAAATCTGTAATTATGTTATATGCACTTAGTATTGTTGTATTATTAATAAAGATCATTGTTACTTTTCAAAAGAATGTTAGCACAAGAAAGCTGGAGGATAAAAATAACTCAGATATACTTTTTATTGTAAGTAACATAGTCACGAGAATTGTCATCAACAAATGTCATGAAGGAAGAATAAAGCTGACCCGTCTTGTAGTGTGGATATCCAAATGAACTTCAAATATACACACATCCTACTTGAGAAAGAAGCACAAGCTTGTTTCTGAAACTGACACGTACTCCATTCTTGCAGAAGGCCTGATGCCTAGCTTTTGACTATTTATGGCTTTTCCTTGGGATATGGTTCTGAAAATTTTCCTCTGAAATCTTGAAACACTTGCCCTTTTTTGTTTTTAACTTTTGTTTTTTCCTTTTTAACCGGCCTCCTTTTTAAATATTTTATCAAACTTGTAAATTGACTTCATTCAATAAGGTGGGGAAGGAGGGCAGACTCTTTATTACAAGTAAAAGTAGCTATTATCATATCGTGGGATAGAAAATATAACATTTCATTTTGAGGATTCATATAGCCAAAGCAACTTGTTGGGGATTGCGGCATTGTTATTAATTGTTATTGTTGTAGTATATAGATTTTTCCTTTTTGCCTCTTAAACTTCTTAATTCATGGGATTTACACAAGTTTTATGCCAATTGCATGTTACTAATCACAAAAGAAAGAAAATGAAAATAATGATTCCTTATGTTTGGGGACAGTTTAAGAGTCTTTTGAATATACTCCTTATAAGTTTTGGTCTTATAAGTTTGTCAAAAGTAATCACTTTTAGGGTCCGTCAAATATATAGCAAACTTTGACAGCTCATTTAATGGATGTGAAAAAACAATTTTGCCGCAATGGCTTTGGTCTGTGATGGTAAGAACAAAATGCATGATGTGTAGATGAAGTGCACGTCATGTGTTCAAATCATGTCAAATAAAAACCTGGTACTTGAGTAGGGAAGGGTAGAGAGGCAGATCCATTATCCACCAAGTTTCGAACCTTGCACTACTGGCTCTCGTGGATTTTCAATTTTTTGAAAAATATCTAATCAGAAACACTAGGAAAATTCCGTCAGATCTCATAAATCGCAGCACCAAAAATTGCACTAGAAATCGGAAAGACTAAATACTAGAAACACTACCTCAAAAATTGTATCACACACCAAAAATACACCAAAAACAGCAGAATCTGCACCTCCGAATGTATGTTCCCGCTAAATTTTTTTCACTGTTCCAGTTTAATCCAACAACTAGAGTTTGTTAAAAATTTACCAAGACAAAAATGCTTACTTTTGGCAAACTTAAAGGACAAACTGCTCATTTTAGACCTAGCCCCTAACATAAGAGACCATTTTTGTCATGTTGTCTTCTTCTTTTCTTATGTTAAAAAAAATTAAAAAAATAAATAAATAGAAAAAAAAAAATAATATATATATATATAGAGAGAGAGAGAGAACAATCAGACACAGTGGTTGGGTTGTATGCATGTCAAGTCAGAGCTTGAAGTACTGCTTTATCTAGTATTTTTTTTTTTTGAGAAAGGTAACTTGCTTTATCTAGTATTTTTTGACAGGAGATTATTTTAAAAAGACAGTATTTTGGACGGGAGATCTGGTGGTGCAGAGTAACTTTTACACATAGTCCGAAACAATTATCCCCTTTCTCATATATGCTTAGACAGAATATTGTGTGAACCTTGTTCTAATAGCGAGACTATACTCAGCAGTCCAGCCTTGATCACCTAATTATTGGGAAGGGATATTTGACGAGTTCACTGAAGGATGGTCATTTGTGTTCTGTAATCCTGTATTAGTGGAACTGTAGATTGCTCAAAACTTGTGAACTTCTGCACCCTACACTACTTGGACATGATGTAAACTGTTAGAATCTGTGAAAAACAGTTGTATCTCTTCTCTTCAACTGTTTGTAAAGTGTGATCTTTTGAGTTTATTGCAGGACTATTCCATTTGCATGGAATCTTATAACCGCTGGTTACACTGAACAAACAGTGTATGGGGTATGCTTCTTTGGCACTAAGCATTAACTAATTTTCTTGGTTCTAGCTTACATTTCACAGCTGCCTTAAAGAGCAGAAACCTGAGGTTCACACTTTCAATACTTTATATATATATATATATATATATTGAAGTGCCAAATGTGTGACTATCGCATCTAAAAGTTTAAGCTATTATAGGGAGTATACTTTTATTTTCTAATTATATATTCAACATTATTCTTTGTGTCATTCTCCTTGACATCACCTATTATGTCCAGGCAATCATCAGCACTATCGGACTTCTTTTCCTGGGGAAGCTGCTTGAGCCCATCTGGGGTTCTAGGGAATTCTTGAAGTTCATCTTTATTGTCAACTTTTTGACATCTGTCTTTGTTTTCATCACAGCCATATCATTGTACTACGTAACAAGACTGGAAATTTATCTGTAAGTTTCATAGACTTTATACTATCAGTGAATTACTTTGCTTGCCTGGTTACTTCCTCCTCTTGTTATTATTGTACTACTTTAGGATTAAGGAGTTAGTGACTCAGGGGTAGTTTTCAAGGAATCAGACTTGCTTATTTTGTTACTTATGAATTCCCTGCTTTGTCTATGCACAAGCACAATGTGGATGCTTTACTGTATTCTATCTTTAATGGAAGTATTGCATAACTCCTGATTTTACGGCTCTGCCGATCCTTATTTGTTAGCTATATGCCCATTTCCGGCTTCCAAGGAGTTCTTTCTGGTTTCTTAGTTGGCGTCAAGCAAATCATGCCCGACCAGCAGTTGTCTATTTTGAAACTGAAAGCAAAGGTACAAGCACTGGAATTACCAATTAATTTTGAAAGTCATCTCCAGGCACTAATCTCTCAAATTAAATTGTGCTCTAATATCACTTGTATTGCTGTTTTGAACTCTTTGCAGTGGTTGCCTTCCCTTGCATTGTTGTTCTCAATTGCTATAAGCTTTTTTACAGCAGATTCAGTATCATACCTTCCAACAATAGTATTTGGGACTTATTTAGGCTGGATTTACCTAAGATACTGGCAGAAGAAACCAGAGACAAAACTAAAGGGTGACCCAAGTGATGAATTTTCCTTCTCTTCTTTCTTCCCTGAATTTTTGAGGTATTTTCCAATTTTCCCTCTTTCTATGAACTACTTTTCTTAATGAATCTGTGTTCCCACAATGACATCTCGTTCGCTGTAATGAAGACCAGTAATTGATCCAATTGCAACAATATTTGAATGGATGCTTTGTGGTAGAAGATCTGAGACTTCTAATGAGGAAAGGGGCTATACTCTAGGTGGTTCCACATTGCCTGGTTCTGATCCCATTGAAGCATCAAGGAGGAGGTATATAAATTCTTGTACTACTTCTTGCAGTGATTTACAAAAATTTCCCAAAGCTGAGTTTATCATGGTTAATATGTGCTCATATTCTGGAGTGTTCAGTTCCTTTTCATTGGCTATATGTGTTATCAAATAAGATAGATTAACTTGGGTGCCTGATGCAGTACCACATGGCATCATTGTAGAAAATTACCTCGAAGATAAAGTTATCAGTTCAATGCACAACTGTGTATTAAATTAAGCAATGCATTCATGCTCTGGTCATTTATGAGAATGATCTGGTAATATGTTAACGAAGAATTCAATGATGTCTTGTCATGAATTGTGATAGTGACGTGTTCCCTATAGGCAATAAAGCTGTAGTCAACAAAGTCTTCATTTTTATTTGATATTTCTATGATTTTGGTTGTATGGGTCTTTTAGAAACAGCCACTCTACCTCCTCGAGGTAGTGGTAAGGCCTGTGTACACTCTACCCTCCCTAGACCACACTTAGTGAGATTTTACTAGGTATGTTGTTGTATGGAAGAGTTTCTGATGTTTTCTTTATATGATTGTCCATATCCAAATATTAACATCTACTTAATTTTTGACTTGGTCATAAGAGAACTATCCTGTATGCAGTTAACCCTAGATGAGAAAACTATACTGTCTTTTATTTGAGAGTTTCTAATATTTATTAATGATTGTTGGGCTTGGATATAACGATGCTGCAGATCCAATATAGCTGCCCAAGCTTTAGCCCTTGGCCCAGATGTTATTCTTTTGTTTGTATTTGAGCTTAGCCCCACTGATTTAATTAAGTCGGTTAATGTATAGGGTTGTATCCTTTTGACTTGGTTAGTGTTAGCGAATTGTATACAAGGGAACCATGGATGGTTCCAGAACTGGTTGGCTCATTTTTTATTTTTCTCCAGTCAGAAAATGTCTCTTCATTGCTCACTCACTCACTCACTCACTCACTCATTCTCTCTTCTCTCACACAAAGCCCTAATGCATTTTGTGTGATTTTTATGGTTGACAATTATTTTTACATGGTTTGATACTTAACACACACATGATATGTATGAGATAGTGAAATGAGAGATTGGTTAGTGAAGGGATAGTTTAGTTTCATAGTTGTTGTGATTGTTTAACTCGATGTAGTTTGTTGTTAAGTAGATGTTTGAGTTATAAATTGCAGGGAAAGAGGTGCTAGAGCACTTGAAGAAAGATTGGCAGCTGAGCTTTTGGCTGCTGGAAAGAAGGGTGAAGAATCAGAAAGAGATGTGAATGATAATGTGTAGAAGTTGGTCTATAATATATATGTAACGTGTTTTCTTGTCCGATAGAAACTAGAAGATTGTGCACATTTTTGGCAGTGTACTCTTTTGGATTCTTGACGGAACTTGTCATCTCTTGTTTAATGTAATATTTTTCTCCTTTCCAATTTCCACTACCCTTTACATATAATATATGTTGCCATTTTTGTTAAAATCTCCATTTTCATACTACATTCGTATTGTTAATAAGTAACTTAATAATACCCCACCATTAGTCTAATAGCTAAAAAAAAATGCCTTCCAAACCATCAACTGCTCCAACTTTGATGGAAAAGGGCAAACTTTACCCCTAAACTATGAATGAGAGAGTAGCCCTCATTTCCTTGGAGTTTGAGGGAAAAAAATGATCCCTTTTACATTATATATTAGGCTTTAAATGCGATAATCTAATTAAGATAAGTATATATTTGTTAGGGAAAACTTTTAAAGAGAACCAGCAAAGAGATGGACACGGGAAATAGAGCCGTCAATAACGGCTTAGCCCATGGGCTAGCCCAACCCAACTCGTTATTGGGGTAGGGTTGGGATATGATTTTTCAAGCTTATTTAAAACTAAGACTTATAAGCCCGATTCATATAAGCCCTTTGCCCTTGAGGTTTAGATCAGGGTCGAGCCGGGGTCGTCCCATGGGCCAAAACTATTTATTTAAGGATAACTTGTAGAAATTTCACTAGTGTATGAGCTAATTACTTAGATGCACGCTGTGTTGCAATATTATGAATTATACTAGATTTTCGTACGTCCAGATACATGTATTTCGGGATACATGGGCTCAGAATTAGGTGTAATGTTCTAGATACACTATATCTAAGCGGATTCACATGTATCTAGGATACATAGATAAATCTTGCGCCCTCACCTTCATCCCATCTCGCTCGCCATCCTCTTATCTCGCTCACGTATCTGGGATGCATCACACCAGATACATGTATCTAGCGTATCTACTATCCTAGATACATACTAATCACATTAATTTTTTGTTAGTATTATTGAAACACCACCATTATTTGTCATATTTGATTTGGAAATCTTCTCAATTTCTTGATGTTATAGAGTTTTTAAGTTTGAAAAAAAAGGGCTAGCCCACCCCAGCCTACGGCCCTTCTAGGATTGGGTTGAATTGAACATTTTCAAGCCCTTCCAAATGAAAGGCCGGTCCGCCAGTCCATAAAATTTCTTGATCTGCGAGGTTTGAACCGGGTGGGGCTGGACTGACCCTTTTTGACAACTCAGGGGGATAATACGTTATCGTAAATTTTTGACATGATACAAGAAAACAATTATACTCGTGATGAATCTAAGGGGAATACTTAAACAAATCAAGGGAAGATATAGAATAAATTGAATGAGAAACAAATATTTTTTGAAAACATAAATGTTCTAATACAAATGCGAGTCTTGGGTCATTGATTTAAGGGTGAAAAAAAAAGCTTCAATATTAAAAAAAGTAATACAAGTTATAATTATTGAGTAGGGATACCAAACCCCCATAAAGTTCTGGCGGAAAGAGAAATTAATGGTAGAGAAAAGGGTCTGCTATACTCCTCAATTTTGCTATTTAGAGTTGATATACCCATCGTTATGAACATGACTCATATATACCCCTACTGTTATATAAATGACTCACATATATGATATATATACCCTTTTCCTCTAACGGAAGTGAAAAACTTAATTTTTAATTAATTTTTTTAAAAGATATAATCCATTTGAGGTATATTTGTTCCTCATCACACGTTTTTTCTTACAATTTTATTTCAACGACTAATTTAAATTTATCATTTGATGGTCAAATTTATTTACGTTTCACTATTTTCTTGTAAAATTTATTATAGATACCCCAAATTTTTTTCTTACAAATACAAATTTAAATTACAATATAGCCGCGCAAAAAAAAAAATAGTCTTAAAATTTTTTCTTTACATTTAAAAATGAAAGAAAAAAAAAATGAGAAACTCAAATAATGATAATTAAATAAATCAAAAATTAATTTGTATGAAAAAAATTAAAATATACCTTGAACTTTGCTAGAAGGATCATGTATACACCTACATGAATTTTTTTAAAATTTAAAGTAAAAAATTTAAAATTTAAAACTAATTTTTTCACTTCCTATAGATGAAGGGTATATCTGAGCTCCTTTTGTAACGATAGGGGTATATGTGAGTCATTTGTATAACAATAAGGGTATATATGAGTCACTTTCATAACGAATGATATATCAGTTGTAAATGACACAATTGAGGGGTATATGAGACTCTTTTCCCTTAATTGTATTCGGCTCACTTTTAGATAAGCTCCTAACTATTTTCTTAACACGTTGACCTAAGTTATATAAAACTAGGGAACATGGCCGCGCTTCGCGCGAGGATTAAAAGATATGTGTTAGGATATTTTTTCTTTTGGATTAATTATATCAATATATTATTTGACCATATCATTATCTCTTCATTTGAAATGGTGATACATGATGAAACTTATCAAATTTAGCATCTATTTAATGAGAATAACATTCTTAATGAATAAGTCAAAATATATGCTCTATTATAAAATTACTTTATTTTCATTGATAAAATATATGAAGAAATACATCAACAATGTCCTATCATTCTTTATTAAATTGATGTTTAGAGAATATATTCTCTAATAAAAAATTATTTCACCTCCCTATTACATTGAAACAAATACATGAAAAATGTCATGTCATTCTTTGTTAGTTTAATCTAGTGGAACTCCTCTGTGTATATACTTTTTCAATTGCTCTTGTTCGTTTTTGAAATATGCAATTCGCTCTTGCATAATATTTTGATACATCAGTTTAATCGATTTGCTTGATTCTTCAGTTGCATCTGTATTCCAAAATAAATGTTTAGAAGAACAACTTAATATAGTTATAAATATTGTCATTAATATTTTACCTTGACAATTCTCCGAATTAATTATTTGGGGACGATTCATAATTTTTTTATCCATTGTAGTACTTCTGTATAAGTATTTGTCAAAGTCAAACTAAGGATAGAGTATTGCAATAAAAAGTAATTTTAATAAATAATATTGAACATTTGTAAAACTAACCTCAATTAACCACTATGAGCAGATGGTGACTATGAAGATAAATGGTGTATGTTGATGTGTATTATTTTGTTTGTGGTATTTATACCACTTTTTTCATTTCTTGGTTGTGCTTCCATTTAATTATTTTAAATGATGAATTATACTCATCCAAATCAAAGTAAATACAAATAAAAATTCAAGAGAATTGTATAAACAATCCTATTTGTCTTTCAGAATTAGTCTTCTTGATTTGCTCACAATATGCAGGTACCTCCGAAAGATCCGTCTGAAGGATGACTTATTTTGCTTCAGCACCTCGCAGATCATAAGAGAATCATATCTAAAGCCAAACTGGACAAACATAACAGGATCACATACACCTGATATGCATCAAGACCACTGATAATCCTTAAGAACTAACCTCCTCTATTATGTCAGCTAAACCTGCAGAGAATATAAGAACAAGAGTATCTTTTTCCTGCATACCAAACAATCCCAACTCATTACTGAAGCAATCACATGAGATAGTAGAAGGACAAAACAAAATTCTTCAAAAGAGCTATTTTGGATAAATTGACTACTAAATTTGGCATTAGCATGACATTGTAGGACTTTTAAAAGTTTAGTAAATAAAAAACAGAAGAAAAGGAAATAATCAAGGCGTTTCCTCTAAGGTTCTTAAGTGCTTGGAATGACCCTATTATGTACTCTAGTTTTTTGATAGACTAATACCATCAAATTTATTTCCAATAAGTTAGATGACACAAGGAAATCACAATGGTTCATATTTGTTGCATGGCCTTCATCAACATCATCCCAAGATGTCTAAGAAAACTACAATTGATAGTGGCTATATTGTACCTCCAAAAGTTCAAAAAGTTCAGTTACACCATCACTGAATGTATTATTAAAGGTTCATTAATATATACCCGCACTCTATATGTACGGATAGAGAGCAAGCACCAAAGGAAGAAATTGAACAATGTGGGGACTAATATAGGGGGCGAACTATTTCAGAATATAGAAATGCCGAAAACGAAGAAGGCCAATTTGCTCTTGAACAGAGTTGGTCTGCTGAAAAGAAAATGGAGTTAGATTCGGCCAAGAGTAACCTTGAAAAACTTCTGCTTTACGAAGATAGATAGAGAATAAGCACCTTGAACCAAATTCAGAACTTGTCTCTGTATGGCAGGAAGCTCTCATAAGAGAAGAAGAAGCAGGAAACCTGCTCATGCATAACCTCACCAACTAACTGAATAAGAAGGATGTCCAATTTTTTTGTGCACATAGCACCAACATTTATTTGATTGCACAAAACTGAAGAAGAATTTAATTATGTATATAGAAGATACACTTGAAGACTGGCTAAAAGAGTTATATCCATCAAGTATCCGATTTTGCTGACAAAGGCATCATATGCAAATAACCAAATAGATTAATAATAGAAGTTGAGATAAAACCATACAAGTATGAATATCATCACTATAGACAACATGCGTCTACTTATTAAACTAAACTTAAAATGGTAAAAGGATGAAACAACTTAACTAAGCTCAAACAACAGAAAACAATCAGAAGCAACACTAATCCCTCTACTTCTTCAACTTATTTGTGTCTTGAACACTTATTCCTTGTCATTTATGACCAACACTAATCCCTTTACTTCTTGACCTTATTTGTGTCGTCAACGCTTAATTCCTCGTCATCTATGATTAGGTTTCTTCGTTTCCTACTCTTAGCACCATTAGTGACATGTAGTTCATCCTCATGATCTTCCAAGTCAGTCAACAACACATCAACAAATACATGATTGTTCTTTAAAAAGTAAATTTATCAATATATTTATTAACCATGCTAATGTTTAAAATGATTTGAAGTTGCATATTAAAACATTAAATCTAATTACCATCTCTTTGGTCAATCTGTTGGTTCCCTGATCTTTTGGCTCGGTTTCATTCTTGGATAAGTTCTTCCCCTGGAAGCAGAACAATAGAAACATTTAATTACAAAGTAAGCATAAGCGTGAATTACAAACTCAAAGTCTATATGCAATACCTTTTCTTCTTTCCTTAGTTTGTATTGTACTTCAAAATTATCATCTGGAATCCAAAGCTTTGATATTGTAAAATTCTCAAGTCCTTCTTTCAAATTATACTTATTTAATTTTAGTTTAAAAACAAATTATTTCCCGCAAAGGCTTAGGACTTGGACAGGCACATCATTGTTAGCCGAGGTAAGCTTGTTGAACAACTTGTGAGCTGACATATCAATGAGTTTCTCAGCCACATCATTAAATATGGTAAAATTACTTTCTCCAGTCCTATCTGTCACTTTTATGTGTATCTTGTACCTATGTTTAGATAATAAGTTAGATTAATTCACAACATATACAAACCTAATTCATAGTCCTTCGCAAATCCTTACTTGACCAAAGGAAACTTGCAATCTTTGTTGCAATTGTGGCATCAATAGATACTATTTGTAGGTTCAATCTTCTTCGAACACACATTGCATGAAATGTAGTTCCAACCAAAATAGTTAGCTATTTCTATAATTTTACTCTTCACAGTAACAATGTATTCCTACAATTTTTAAATAAATATCATTACATACTGTAACGATCCTGTTGAAATGGAAAACCACAAACACGAGAAGCATAATAAGAAAAGAACCTGTATTTCAGAGCTCCACTCAGCCTCCAACAACTCCTTAATGTCCATACGGGTTCAAAAACATCTCTTCCTCAATAGGAAGACTGTTAACATTAGAACTTTTTATAATTTGAACTTCTGTGGACATGGCGGAAAACTTTGGAGCCAAAGATCTTATGTAATATATATCAAGATTTACATATATTTTGCTTGCATAGGTGGTGGAGAAGCTAACCTCACCTATTATCAATGGTTGCGTTAAAAATGTAACTATGACATTTCTTCAAAATGTTGGCAGTTAAATTCATAGTAACTACAACTAAATCGGAAACAATTACCACGAAATTCTTTCACTGTTGTAGAAGTCACTATCACCATATATGGGCCAGCATCTTTGTTATACAAATAAGGAGAAAACTTCTCCCCAAGTTCTTCCCATATGGTAATTTTTGTTTTAGTTGAACTATGCAGACAAAACATAAATCAGTAATCACATAATTCTACTGTAAGGAGATAACAAACTAAAGCAACTTAAAATGAGATGAGTGACTTACTAATCAGTAAATATCTGGATATCCCTCTTCTTCCATTTCGAACCAACACTCTCGATATCACCAATTCCATATAAACAACCAACCACATCTACGAATATTGAAGAAGAAGACTCGTATGTAAGACTTGTATTCCAATAATTTAGGCAATTATTTCGCATTTACACATAAATAAACAACCAACCAACCACATCTATGAATATTGAAGAAGACTCGTATTCCAACAGTTTAGGCAATTATTACGCATTTACACATAACTCGGAGATTAGAGCATCAATCTGTAATGTGATAGGCATCTGTTAGATTTCAATAACTAGTTTTCCCTATTCTTTCTTCTCCTTCCTTTTTATATTGATAGTGTTCCTCCAGAATATAAAGCTTGTGAATCGATGAATTTCCTCCTTTTCCAAAATTATCAATTTTGTTAAGTTTGTCACGACGCAGGGTACCCCTAGATGTAACATGGCGTATAGAAACCCGAAGGACTCCAAACAAGCCACTTAGTTCTCATAACATAAGAAATAGAACAATTAGATTTAAAAAAATAGTCCAAGTCCAAAACATTTTATAAACGAAAAACGGAAGTCTAAAACACTTGTCTCATCATAGCCATCTAATACAATAGAATGAAATTGGGCCTAGCCCATACATCATGTCCAAAAGAGAAATACATGAAAGAAGCTAAAACAATAAAGTCCGTCCTCGAAGCATGAGGACTCACCATAGCTTGGAAATATCACAAGTCAACCTCTAGCCATGAAACTTGGTTGACTGCGGGACCCTATATTTTGGAGAAATGTAGGCAAGAGTATGTGTTAGTACAAAATAATGTACCAAGTATGATAGCCCTGCATAAAACAGTTAAAATCATGCTAAAAGGGACATTTCATTTCATGACATCCATTTGACCAAGCTAAAACATGATATAAGAGAGGTAGAAAACATAAGTCATAAAATCATGGTCAATGCAAGCTAACATCATCTTTGAAGCCTTTGAACACATATGAGATACTCCTTGAGCAACCTTAGTTCATTATTAATGTGGGGAATTAGCCTTAACCGACATAGAGACCATGTGAGCTATAACATGATTCCTCGGTGTCTCCCACACCGAAGAAGGTTATCCTACTTGCCAAGGTAGAACTATGAACTTCTAGCTTAAGTGGATCCACTAGCTAATCCACCTATGGGGGTACATAGTTAAGGGATAATGAGATCGCTACTAGAAACCCGACCTCTACTAACGAGAGAGCTTCCATCTCAAGAGAGTGTTTCTAGAAACCCGGTCTCTACTAATGGGAGAGCTTCCATCTCACTATCCATATCCAGTCGGTGTTAAGCATAAATGCCACATAATAGTTATTAAGTCTTGACTTAACTCATAATTGATGGAAATATTTCCTTGGACAACCAATCCAAGCTATTTCATTGGGATAACTCTTACTCTTTGATTCAATTGGGTGAGAAAGCCTTTCAACCTAAGAATCCTTTCTATGTGAGAAAACCTTTCACATCATGCTAGTATGTGTTTATGAGAATATACTTTCAACAACACAACAACATCATCATTGGTACTTTACTCTCATACCACCCTTGAAACATTTACCTAGATTTCAAAAGAAAATGCATAAGTCCTTATTTACCTCTTTAGGTTCGAAACCCACTTTTAATCATCAATGCTTAGAAAACATGGGTTAGATATGGATTTCATCATAAACTCATGTAAAACTAGCAATACATGCTTAATTTCATAAAACGATAAAATCCCACATCATATAGTTCATAAACTTGAAAACATGGGGATTACATGGGTTCATGGGTCAATCATAGTATTTCCTCAATTCATGCATAAAAGATCATAATTAAATCATTTAAATCAATAATGAGAGGAACCCATGCTAATTGAAGAAAACCCTAACTCAATTGGGGAATTCTACCTTTTGAAATAGAGGAATTTGAGAACTCCATGGATGGAAGGAATCCATGGATGAAAACTATCATACATTGAATCCAAATGCTAGCCTTCAATGGAGGAATTGAGACTCTAGCTTGAAACCCTAGGTGAATCCTTTTTCTTCTTCTTCAAGTTCTAGAGAGAGAAATATTTGATAGTTCTTCTTTTTGGGTGAGTTTGGAAGAATGAAGTGAATTGGGTGAATTTGGGGTTAAAAAGACTTATATAGGGGTCCTAAACATAGGCAAAATGACATAGTATATGAACTAATTAATTAGAAAAACACCCAACTAACCCTGAAAATAACTGCCAGCTGACCACCGACAGACCCCAGTCGACGGACCGTGGTCTGACCCACAGCCCATCCTGGTGGACCGTCGTTGGGATCAGAGACCAACATTTTGAGGCTTCAAACCACGGATCGTGGTCCGTAGGTCTGGCTGTGGTCCTGGGCCTTTAGACCATCCCTAGGCAGGGCCATCCACGGACCACACTGGTCCGTGGTCCCATCCACGAGTCATGGGTAGCCGACGTGGTTTGGCACCTGCAATATCTGGAAAGCTGTTATTTGGCCTTTTTGAATACGGGGTGTTATAGTTAAGTATGTGATAGGAAATTCTAGATATGTAAGGAATAGATAATATACATTAGAAGGGAGTTGTTATATAGGACAAAAAGAGCAAACCTCTATCAAGGTCATGAATGTAAATCACAGTATCATGAGTTTATTTTAGTAATAAATTTTGCAGCTACGTATAATTATAAATATGATTGGTAAGAATTTATATATAAATATAGACCTGATAAGACGGTGTTGTTGTTCACCCTTGAGTCAATCATATATGGATTAATAAATTGAAAATCGTTCATAGGAATTTCAACAATATCTTTAGACAAATTCTTGATTGCAGTTGAGGCAAAGAAAATGATTTTCAATGAGTTTTCAACAGGTCTATATCCCCCAATGTTTTCAACAACTTTGAAGTTCTTAGTGATAAATATAGAACCTTCACTCAACTCTTTGAACCCGTTAACTTGATTTTTCCTAATTATACCATGCATCAAATTACCCTGATAGAAGAAATCTGTAAGTAATTTGAGAATTGAAACTTCCAAAAATAATATGTATGTGAAAAAAAAAAAATCAATGGAATAAGTACCTTTTCATCAATAAATATCATATCCTTACTTTAATGGGATCCCACATTCTACAAACTCTTACTCTTATTGTAAAATCATCTTGACCAGAAACCAAGTTTGAAAGATCAAAAGAACTTGTCATTGTAAAAACTCAATTAAAAGGAATAGAGACAATGTAAATTTGAATATGGAAATGATTCACTACCCATCTATATATACGGCAAGAATTGGGGTATAAAAGAGGACAATAAATCAGCAGAGTAATTATAAGAGATTAATACACAATTTGAGACATTACAGTTACAAATAAGGAAGATGAAGCAATGGGTTTTATGGAAAACGTACCTTATAGGTACTTGGGAGGGAGAAAGTTGCGAGTAGATGTAAAAAGAACGGTTCTTGGGAGGGAGAAGCTCAGCAGTAATTGGGAACGTCTAGATGTTTAAAAAACGGTTGGGCTAGGTCATTATAGTCCTGTATATTCAATTGGGTCATTAAATTTGTGTACATGGGCTGGGATTTGCTAAAATTAATATTATCTGAATTTAATAGGTGACATGTGGGTTGGAGCTAATCAATTATATTGTGGGGTGATTTTTATATCATTTATGTACCTATTATATAGTGGAATAATTAGGGGGAAAATCCAAAAAAATGAGAAAAAAGATAATTGGAAAAGGTGGTCTTAGAGGCATGCCACATCAGCAAGTCTAACATAAATAAATATCAAATATCGAACGAAAAACAATTAAAAAAAATATAAAGGTGAATGACAAAGTCATGTGTAAAATCAATTGGACAAATTGCCTTTTTAATTATGTCGGATTAATGTATGTTTTGGTTTTTGAAGTAGAAAGATACTTAGTTGAGAACTTTCATAGAAACATAAGTCATATAAGGTTACAAAGTAGTACACATTAATGAGTTTATTGATTCCGTCGTCGAAAGTGTTTTCAACATGTCGGCTTTGCAGATCCTACAACTATGAGTCCAATGTAGATAAATGTTGTAAACCAAATAAGTAGAATATAAGTGGAAATGAAATAATATTAATTGGTTCTTATCTGAAATTTCTTTAGTTATATAGTATTTCTGTGAGCTTTTGGTACTTCATCTACACCATCAGTCTTCAAGTGTATACCTATTTGTCCCAAAACAGAGCACTGTTAGCTGAGCAGTTATGAATATATATATAATAAATGAGAAACATAGACAAGGTGATGTGACACTTCTCTATGACCTCATTTGCATTTATCCCTTTTCTCCTTTTTTGACATTTTTTTCTTATTTAAATTAATTATTGTATTATAAAATCAAATTACTTAATTTATTGCAAATAAATATTTTATTAATGGAGTAACATTTATAACAAACACTCTTCACATTCTTTTTTTTTTTTTTGTTAACCTCACTTCTAATCATAAATTATAAAATGATAACATATTTTAATATTTTAAGTGTTTTTCTCTTTATTATTTAATTTATTTACAAGGAGTAATTACCCATGACCTACACCTCTTTAATTTTTATTTTTAATAATATTCAAGACTCTCATAATTTTCATGTCCATAACCTCCAAACATTAATTTGTAAGTTTATGATGTCTTGCGATATTCCTATATTTTGCTTATATAAACTCATATTTAGTTTCATGGATATTCACATTCAAGATTATATTTTCCCTTCTTCATCATATTGGTTTGTGAATTAACTATTATGTAACAAAAAAGAAATACATGAAGGCGATAAATATTTCATTCTCAAGTCTTTCTTTTTATTTTCTACATTTTGCCTAATTTCATGAAAATTCACATTCAAGAATATATTTTCTCTTCTTCATCATATCAGTTTGTGAATTAACTAACACGTAAAGAAAAAGAAGTACATGGAAGGTAAGAAATATTTCATTCTCAAGTCTCTTTTCATTTTTATGTATTTGGACATGCTTTCTTAATATTTTATTTATGTATGTATTATCATTCTCCAAGCAGTATGCTAAAAAAATTGTAATAATGAACAATGTGTTGTTAGTATGTGATTGTTCTCTTTAATAGTCAATTTGCGGAATATAATATAGCTTGATTACAATATTTGTTAGATTTCAAGAGATGATTATTATTTATTGTTAGTATAATTGAAAAAATAATTACAGATGTATTACATATAGTTTAGATTTATTTCTTTCTTTTGGTATAATCACTTTCAATTGGTATGATATTTATTTATTCATAATTTTTTTTTATTCAATTGGTAGCATATGATGAAGAGTGACATACGGAGCACATAATATGATGGCGGATCTACTTGCAAAGAAAGATGGTAGAAGAAAAAAAAAAATCGAAGCATAATAAGGGATTATTTTTGTTAGATTTTTTTTTTAACTTTGACTTGTATTGGTAAGGTAGCTACTTTTGCTATAATTTTCTAAACTTTAGTTTGTATAAGTAACTTAACTACATTTATTGGCAATGCTACTCATTTAGTTCTTTACTATTCTATTTATTTATTTTTTGTTATGAAGCACAATTAATATAATTATCTAATGTCAATTTTTTTTATGATGATCATCAACTTCATTTTTATTATGCTTGCAAGAAAATAATTTAAAAATAAAGTGTTAATTCTATGATATCTTTTTTTTGCATGTAACAATCTGTTTTCGTCACCTTTTTTTTTTTGAAATGTATTTATATTTTTTATGCAGTCACCAATTATTTTATTTTTTTGTTCATTATTGTATTTCTATCCCTTTTTTTTCACATTTATTTATTATTTATTTTTACAAATAAAATTAATACATAATTATTAATACAATTAATGTCTAATAAAATTCATAACCTATGTCTCTTCATTTTACTTGTAACTTCTACTCTTAAATATTGTTATAACTTTTTTATGTTTATTTTTCATAATTTTTATAAATATTTAAAAAATTATAATAAAAATATTTAATAATAAAGACACAATGATGAAGTTCAAAAGTTTTTACGAAAATAGAATTTGTATAGAGAATCATAAAAAATATGTAGTACAATATATTGTTATTTCAAAATATGATCTCTTATTTCATTTAATATTTTATTCTACTATATAAAAATGAATAGTTTACACTTAAAAGATGTAAAAACTATAAATTCAATTTTATATATTTAAAAAAGATGAAAAAGTGTATCATATAGCAGATGAAGAAAATATCAATATTGTCTATATATCTAATACTAACATGAATATAAATATTATATATTATTTTCCAATAAATATTTCTTATAACAATTTCACTAGTTTGTACGATAAAATAATATTATGGAATGAAATAAAGAAATACATTGTGCCTATTTCAGCTTGAGGGGATATATTTTGGAATACTTCTTTGTAAACAATATTTTTAATGAACATAGGATCTTCCATGTCGTCGTCAACATTTAGTATAGTTAATCCTTGTCTTGTTGTTACTCGGGATACTGCTACATATAATTGGCCATGAGTGAATACTTGTTTAGGAAGATACAATCCAACATGGTTGAAAGACTGTCCTTGACTTTTATTAATTGCCATAGCGAAACATGGTGCTAAAGGAAGTTGTCGTCTGTCAAACTTGAATGGCCACTTTGAATCATTAGGAGACATAATAATTCTTGGTATTGTTACTGTAACACCTCGCTTTTTGAAAATACTAGAAAGACTTAGAATTGGAAAGAAAATGTTTTTAGAAATAATCAAATTTGGAAAGTTTGACAATTTTAAGCTAAGTATGAGTTTTGGGTCGACTTCAAACGACCATAACTCCTATCTCATGATAAGTTAGGTGTGCTACCAAATACCGTACAAAAGGTCTTTGAATTATCTTTTCAACGCCATCGAGTTTTCTCTGTTTCGAGTTTGTATGAGGGAGATATGTCCATTCGAAGTTGGGTTGTCTAGATAAGTTAAGTCAAAACCGGATTTTAGAAGGGTATCATGGTCTTTTCACTACCCAATTAATTAAATTCATTTTTTGGTAATTAAGTTAGGGACAAAAATGATTGGATTCAGTTTATGCTTCATAAAAATAAGTTAGGGTTTTGAGAGAAGAGAAAAGAAGAGGAGAAAAGAGGAGAGGGTCAAGCGTTCGTCAAGGCTCTTGAGTTTTGTCGCGGATTTTCGCCATGGGTTTGATCCCTAAGAGGTATGTAAGCCTCCATAGTGTTGGGTTAGGTCACCCACACGCCAAACATGTTATATTCAACGTAATTTCATTCTCAAAAGTTGAAGGATTTAAGTTCTTGATAGGTGTTCTTGAAGTTCATTCTAAATCTTGTTTTGTTGGGGTTTTGATGATTTCTTGAGATGAAAGTGATTGTTTTGAGTGGATTAGTGTGTACTTAGGTTGGGTAATTGAATCTAAGGAAAACTTGAGAAAAGAAATCAATTAAAAGCGATTTAAGTTCAGAAAACGAAAGCAAAAGTTCGTCAGTTTTGCCTGGGGCAATGCTGGCGCGACGCACCCCCGTTGTGACGGGAAGGCTGGGTCGACGCGCCAGCAGGGCACCAGAAATGAGCCCCAGTAACTTAGGGGATGGCGCGGCATGCTAGGAACGCGCTCGAGTCGTCTGCCCCCACCCGTTTTTTGTATTTAGCCTATTTAAGTTCTTCCAAAGTATACTAACACTTCCTATTGATTCTAACTACTCTAAATGACTTCTAAACATCTAGAAATCATCTATGAACATGAATCATAACCTTGAGTTCATAATTCAAATTCAAGGTAGAGTTAAGCCTTGAAGAGTTCTTCCGAACATTTGAGATAGTCCATTTGAGTCTTTTTGAGAAGTCTTCTACAAATTCAAATAACTTGTTTCAAGACTCAAGAAAATGAGTATAAGAATGAGGAGAATGTATTCATGAGTCTATTTTGTCAGCACGAGATCCTTCATATCACGAACCATAACTCTTGGATTCATAATTTAAATTCAAGAGAGAGTTAAGAGTAGAGTTCAAGAAAGTCTTTGAGTTCAATTGGGAATCCTTTGAGATCAACTATCAATTTGAACTATGTTTTGAGGAAGTAAGTATGAGAATTAGAAGAGTCGTTTACATGAGTTCCATGTTGTTATGTATACCCTCGAGTCGAGTCGTTCATGCCCATAAATTCCTATGAACTCCATAAATTGAGTATCTTTGAGAGGAGTAGTATCTTCAAGTTCTATGTCTTGAGTATTGAGTTCCTAATCTTTTTTTGAGATTATGTTCCTAATCATGGGACTATTACATGTTACCCATGAAATCCTTGAGTTGAGTAGTTCATGCCCATAATTCCGCATAAACCCTATAAGTCGAGTAGTCTTGAGATGAGAAGTATCTTTGAGTCCTTGAGTTGAGTAGTTCATGCCCATAATTTTGCATGAACCCTCTGAGTCGAGCATTCTTCAAATGAGTATTATAATTGAAGTTCTTGAGTTCCGAGTATTGAGTTCTATGTATGGTTATTGAAAACCTTGAATGGAGTCATTCACGTCCATAATTCAGCATGAACCTTATTTTGAGAAGTCTTTTACAATTGTTTTAAACTTGTTTTAAAGACTTGAGCATTGAGTTGAGTAAGAGCAAGAGTTGAGTTTAGTTTCTTCAAAAGATTATATGGGAACTAAGTATTTCCAAAGAGTAAATGTTTTCAAATTTAAAAAAGAGAGGAAACACCGATAAAGAGTAAATATTTTCACATTTAAACAAGAGAGGAAACACCAATTTCCAAGAGAGCCTTTGAGCTAGTTTTTGAGTAATTATCTCAAACCACAGAAAGAGTATTTGTTTTTAAACATATGAGCTGAGTATTTTGGGAGTAGTATTGAGCACCGATGTGGGGACGAGTTCATAACAACTTAATGTCTCCATAAACCATGTAGCCAACGTGGGTAGAAAAGGGTCATACTTTTTAGATGATTCCTTAGTGTTTTTTAGCATAGACTAGTGGATCCACTTAGTTGAGGCGTTCTATATCCCGGCAAGTTATAGGACAGTTCTGGCAGCATGGGCGAGACGTTGTATCATCACATAGCTTATAGTGATGGTTGTCGGTTAGAGAAACTCCCACAAAGTTATATTATATTTTATTATATATATAAATTGAGTTGTTATTGTATTCTTCAATACACTGAGTTGCTTTCTACTATTTTTAAAAGCTTTCCATATATTGCATGTGTATTGTTGCTTTATATAGAGTTAAGTATCCAAAGTTGAGTATTCAGAGTCAAGTATCCAAAGTCGAGTATCTTATTATTGAGTTGAGCCTTATTTCACTGAGTTGAATATCTTATCATTGAGTTGAGCCTTATTTCACCAAGTTGAATATCTTACCATTGAGTTGAACTATGTTTCTTATTCTTGAGTTAAGTTTAGATGAGTGAATTGAGGGGAGGTAAGTATGCTTCCTTTTTATTAAGTTCAAGCTTATGATTATGCTTTAGAATTCCCCTTACATGTTCGTACATTCCACGTACTGAGTCATTTGTCCTGCATAATTTCATGATGCAGATACAGGTATTCAGGGTCATCTACAAGAGCTTCGTTTATACCACATGAAGTTTGAGTTAGCTATAGTAAGCCTCCTTGCTTCTGAAGGATTTCATTTACTTTTCAGTTTTGTCAGGATGTTGTGGGTTTTGTCCCGACTTCCATCTTTGTTATTTAGAGGCTTTATAGATAGACAATAGAGTTTCAGAAGTATGTTCATTTATTTTGTTAAATATTTTAAAGACATAAGTTGCCTATTTTATGGCGAGTTGAATGTATTATATTTTTTCAAAGTTATTCATTTGAGTTAAAGCTTTGTATTTGAGTTTTATGAATTATATTCAGTTTTTAAGCTTTTAGATGCTTAAGTTAGTTTTCCGCTTGTAGTTAGCCAGGATAAAGATTCACTTGGGGACCAACAATTGTTCTTGAGTGTCGGCCACGTCCAGGGTGTAGGCTTGAGTCGTGAGAGTTACTCTTGAGCCAATGTTCTTTCCAGAGATGATATTTACGCTAATAGATCAGTTACAAAGATGTGTGACAATCAATCTTGTTCCATTTCATAGTCCTTCACTTTGATTTAGATTCCTGAGAAAAATATATGGAGTGCCAACTTTTAAGTGTATGTCATGCTTTCCCAAAAATCTTAAGCTATTTAAAAATTTCGTTGGGTACAACAAATCTTCATCATTAGTGTTGACACTTGCTTTACGCACATTGTCCGAGCTAAAATATGTCTCCTTCACCTGGTATCATTTTCATAATTGTATCATTCAAATCATGGACCATTTCATTTTTAGATGTAAGTATAGCTCTTTCTTGCAAATAAGTTGGGTCATTATACTTGTGCAAGAAGGATGGGTAAACTGCCTCGACGATTGATCCGATTGGATCGTGGGATGACATTATACATATATCAGTAGGCAATTTAATAAGCTCATTGTCAATATCTCTATAAAAGGATCCATCCCCAATTTGTAACAACCATTTGTCGAAAGTAGTAATTTCAGCAGCCTCAAAATCAGTTACTCTTCCACAACAAAGTCGCATATTTTGTTTCAGCTCATAAATTGTAAAGAATGGCCACAAATATGAGGAGTTCAGGGATGCATCTACAATATCAGCTCGTGTTCCTTTTGAAAATAACTGGTAGTATTTGACGAAAATCACCACCAAATACGATTGTAAGGCCGCCAAATGGTTTATCTAAGCTAATTTCATATTTCACTCGGAGGATATCTCTCAAGGTCTTGTCTAAGGCTTCAAAGAAAAATTTATTTGCCATTGGTGCTTCATCCCAAATGATTAAAGATGTTTTCAGAAGTAGTTCGGCTAACTGACTTCCTTGTCTTATTTCAAAAGTTGATTTTGCACTGATGTTCTGTCACGCCCCGAGCTACCCCCAAGACGCGGACACGGGACCTAGGACCACAAGTGATCCCAAGCTAATCCTGCTGGCATGATCATGAGCATACTAAATATAATAAACTGATGCGGAAGCTAAATCATAAATAAATCTGAAAAGAAGGGGAATACCCATATACTATAACTGAGATAAATGAAAACTGATGAGTTTAATACAAAGAAGA
>JAJOOR010014804.1:0-38335 GCA_036250505.1 Solanum acaule
GCCCCCAACGGTAATATCCCAAAAACTAGTAGACTAAACTAGGTCCTTAAGCTAGGGCTCTATAGTTTGATGTATGTGGATTAGAGTCGTAGATGAGACTTCCCGTACTTAGAATGAGGGGTTTAGGGGTTGAACATCAAGGCATGTCTTACACCCCGTAAACTAGTAGACCATCTAGAGCTTAGTGAGGGCCTAGGCAAGGGGAAAGATCCAAGGCCAAGGGGGAAAGGCCCAAGCCAAGGCCAAGGCTGCCGAAGCTTGGAAGCACACTGCCTCAAGTCCACGACCACTACCACGGCTCGTGGTGTGGTTCGTGAGACCAAGGCAGTAGCTCCCTAAGGGCTGCCTCAATGTGGCTTACCTCCACGAGCCACTTCACGACTCGTGGTCTTGACCACGGATCGTGGGAAGTCTCGTGAAGATGCCTTAGGAGGAGGGAAGCCAAGAGTTTTTAGAGCCAAGTAGGGACCCTTGTTCACGACCACCTTCACGATAGTGGTCTTGACCACGGTCCGTGAAGACCCCTTAGAGTCATGGGAGGCAAGGTCCTTAGGCCTAGCTACTGCCTAAGGGACCACGACCATCACCACGACACGTTGGCTCGACCACAGATCGTGGGAGGTCTCGTGGTCATGCCTTAGCATGTAGGAGCTTGGAAAGTTGAGGGGAGCCGCTGGTCAAGGGACCACGGGCACCACCATGGGCCATGGTGCCCTTGACGGCTCGTGAAGAGAGGCGTGACCCCTGGCAAGGGGTTGCCTAGTTGAGGGGTATTTGGTAATTTCCAAAATGTTTATTCAATTAATGGGGTTGTTTTATATGAGTTTTATTCACCTATATAAAGTCTTTAAGTGATTAAACACCCCAACTAAGTCATTTAGAATCAAAACCCCAAATCACTCCTCTCTCAAAATATTTCTCTCTCTAGAAAGACCTCAATTGAAGAAGAAGCTAGGGCTTAAAGCTAAGGTCAAGATCAAAGGCTCCATTGTTGAAGTCTTGTGCTAGGGATTTGATTAAGGTATGTTTATATTTTCATATATGGGTTCTTCCACCCATAGAGTCCCCTAGAATTTCCCCAAATTTGTGAAGAAGAACCCCAATCTAAGCTAGGGTCTTTTTCAATGAGTGGGTTTAGTTGGGTATGACTCCAATTGGTTGGATAAAACTTATGTATGATTAATTTATGGTTAATTAATTATATTATGATGAATTTATATGATTTCTAGGATTACCCAAGTGTAATTGATGAATATGATTTATGTGGGTTATTGCCATAGATGATGAAATTGAAGGTCAAGGTGATCTTCTAGAATTAATGCTTTGACTAGTAATTGTTTAGGGCTAGAACCTATATGAATGAATTGATTTACAATGATGTGAATATGATGGTTCTTGAGTAGTAATCCTTGAGATTGATCTTACATGATGAATTATGACTAGAGTCACTTGATAAGGAAGAATATGACTAGAATTGCTTAAAGATGAATCTAATGACTTGAGTGTCTTGTAACCTTGATATGACTGATGATAGAATGAAGCAAATCTTTGAGAGTAAAGCTTGTAGTCATGAATGTTGAATCACTACGGCTTTGAGAGTAGAGTCAATGTGATAAATATAAGTCTAATAAGGTGATTTCTGGTGAAAGGCCTATACTCACCTAATCTACCTTATGAATGCTTGAAAGTATAAAGTGATAGAATCACTTGAACATGGATTGGTTGTCAAGGACATCCTTCCATGAGACATGAGTGTTAAGCAAGGCTTAACAAGTAAATCTTGGGGTGTACATTTGGCTCCAAGTGGATATTGACAATGAGATGGAGTGCCACACAAGAAAGGGGTCCGGGATCCAAGTTGAAAGGAGAACAACACCTAGTTGATGTGAAGACTATCCAAGTTAAAGGGGGAACTATTAGGTAGTAGAGTGTCGGTATTCACAAAGTTAGGTCTCATGAGATGGAAGCCTTCACATAGTTGAGTTAAGGTTTTCTAGTAGCAATCTCCATATCCAATGAACTAAGGCGTGCTTGAAGAAGCATCTCATAGTGTTCTAAAGCATAATTGAACTAAGACTTACTTCATGAAGTATCTCATAGTGTTCAAGAGTATAAGTGGACTTAGACATGCTTAGAGTAGTATCTCATAGGGTCAATGCTAATGAGGAACCTAAACATGCTAAAAGTAGTATCTCATAGGGTTCAATCTAATAATGAACTAATATGTGCTTAAGAGAGTACCTCCTAGTGTACTAAAGTTAAAGAGAGGAACTAGGTTCCAAATCAAGAAGTATTAGTATGAGGACCTAAAAGTAGTACTTAGCATGAGTAGTATTGTGGGATGCTATTCATTCATTGCACAAGTATGACTTAGGGTCATTCAAGAAAAAGTTCTTATGAGTGATGTATATTAAGATAGGGTTGTGCTATAGTTGCCTTCCATGATATTTTACTAAGCATGGTAGTTACCTTGTGTATATGAAGTAAGCTAAAGAATGAGACTAAAGGAGGGCAAGTATGACTATGTTGACTTCCAGGTTATGCTTAGTGTGAAGGGTAGTATGGGATGCATTTCATGCATTACACAAGTATGCCTTGAGGTTACTTAGTAGTATGGTACCCT
Organism: Solanum acaule; assembly: GCA_036250505.1. Classification (NCBI taxonomy): domain Eukaryota; kingdom Viridiplantae; phylum Streptophyta; class Magnoliopsida; order Solanales; family Solanaceae; genus Solanum; species Solanum acaule. Next base: position 2,624 of record JAJOOR010014804.1, read on the forward strand.
TATGGTAGAGAAGTTTAAAGGTTGACCATGTATATAGACTATGATCAAGATGACCAAAAAGGGATACTTGGCGTGAGGGGTATTATGGGATGCTATTCATGCTTTGCACATGTATGCTTTTAAGGTTACTTGTGAATGGTTCTATTATGGTCTAGATGACTAAGAGTGAATTATGCTTATATGATGCTTATGTTGGAGACTTTGCTTATTATGATATGAATTATCTCCTATGTTCATTAACTATGTCTTATGTTGACTTATGATCATATGATGCTTATGTTGGAGATTATGCTATGCTTATGTCATTATCTCTTATGCTTATGTCTTATGTTGACTAACCATTTTGAGATGCTCTTATGATGTTGTGCTAGCTATCATACTTGGTACATTTTGTACTAACGCATATTGCTTATATTCTAATCAAATGTAGGGTATTGGAGATTGAGTTCCTTTGAAGGAAAGGCTTCTAAGGAGCAAGAAGAGTTGAAGATTTTGGTGAGTCCTCATAGGTTCGAGGACAAACCCATTATTCCTTTATGTCATTTCTTTATGTTTTAGACATTGTATGGGCTGCGTGCCAAGTCTTTTATTCAAGAGTTTAATAGATGGTTTGAGACAAGGCTATAGTAAAGACTTCCGCTTGCTTTATGAAAATGTTTTCGATTGTATGGTTTTAAAGAAGTTTTAAATTTTCCATACTTTTGTATTATCTTATGTTATGATGATGCTAAGGGCTTGTATGAGACCCCTGTGGGGTCAAGTACGCCATGTTACACCTAGGGTATACCCTTGGGTCGTGACAGTAACATATGCATCACATACAACATCTGAAACGAAAAGACATAAAGCAATAAAGAGTCTCGATCCTCGGAACATGAGGACTCACCAATCCTCAAAAGCCAGAAAGGTAATCACTAGCCACGAGTATGCAGAATAGCAGCGTCAAACCCTACATTAGTGAAACAATGTAGGCAAGAGTAGGCGTTAGTACATAGAATATACCAAGTATCATAGTAATACATAAGATTCATGAAATCATGCTAAAATGACTTTATATGACATACAATGACCAAGCTAAATCATAAAATAACATGTTAGAAATCCTAAGTCATTATTGATGCAAGCTAAATATCTTTAAAACATACTAGAGATACTTCTATAAGTAACATTAGTTCATTATTACGGGAAGTAGACATTAACCGATATATAGACCATGTGAGCTATAACATGAAATCCAGTGTCTATTCCACACCATAAAGAGATGTCCTTACTTTCCAAGGTAAGAACCATAAACTTCTAGCTTAAGTGGATCAACTAGCTAATAATGTCTATCTAAGACAAACCTATGGTGGCACATAGTTTATGGGACATGGGTAATTGCAACTTGTTCACTCGGTGCTTAGTATGAATCCCACAGATTAGTCATTATTCTTAACTTGTCTTATCATTAAGGGACGTGGGTAATCATCGCTTGTCTTCTCATCCATGGTAGGCACATCAAGTAGCCAATCCAAGCTATAATTCATTAGAATAGCTCTTTAAACTTGATTCATCTTTGGTGAGAAAATTTTTCAACCTTATGAATCCTTTATGTGAGAAATTCCTTTCACAATCATGTTTGAGTAGTATGTGAGAAATCCTTTCACAAAAACAATATTGATGTTTTACTCTCAAAGCAACCTTAAATCATTTCGATCAACTTCATAAAGAACATGCATATCTTCATAAATTCATCTTTCATAGTTCAAAACCTACATCATATCATCATAGTCTAGAAATCATAGGTCATGCATGGGTTCACGGGGATTCAACTTAAAACATACAAATTACTTCATTTCATGCATAAAAATACATAAATCAATCAATTGGATCATAATTGAAAGGAACCAATGGGAATTGAATAAAACCCTAATTTGATTGGGGAATCTGGATTTACAAAATTGGGGATTTTAGGAACCCTATGGAGGAAAGAGCTTTATAGGTGAATACTATCATACCTAGCAGTTAAAAGCCTAAAAGCTATGGTGGGAATTGCGACTTGAATGGAACCCTAGCTCTTCTTCTTCTTCTTCCTTAGAGAGAGAAATATTTTGGAAATAACTTTGATTAAATTTGAAAAATTAGAAGAATGAGTTTAATTGGGTGATTTGGGGGTTTAAAATGTTAATATAGGGTAGAGGGTAAAATGATATAGTATTGGGTTAAAATAATTAGGAAAAGACTTAAAAGCCCCTTTAAAAATAAATGCCGACCACCATCGATGGTGGGACCTACAGTCTTTATGTCCATTTAAGAACTGTCCTGGTCAACCGTCGGTAGTGTTGATGAACTTGTTTATGGACCCTCGAACGACGAGACCCATGTGCGGTTCGTCGGTCAACCTACGGTCTATACATGGCCAACGTAAATCCAACTTTGGCCCTGAAAATTTCACTAAGTCTAGGACTCACCTATGAGACCTACCTACGACTCGTACAGTGAACGACGGACTGTCCTGGTGAACCGTTAAAAGGGTACTGGAACTTGTCATTTGAAAATTATTTGACATGCCACCTACGGTTCCCACCTATGGCCCATAAGTGAACCTATGATACGTCGGTGGGTCCGTCGGTGCAGATACAAGTTGTTGAAAACCTGCATTTTTCCTTCTTTTCAAATTTGAGGTGTTATAGTATCACCCCCTTAGGAATATTTTTCCTCGAATGGAACTCAAAACCTCATAAAGAGGGTAGGAACTAGATCTAATAGCCCAACATGAATGCAATCACAAAAATCCACATATCCGAGGAGGAAACATCAACTCTAAGCTAAAACATGTTCAAAACGTCATCTCATGAGGTCTGTATGCATGTCATACTCAAATGCACATAAACATTAAATCAACCAAGCTAACTCATTTTATCAAAATAAAAGCTTTTCATGAATATGCATAAATGAGACATCATGGGAATATTTAAGACACATAAAACCAAAAGAGAAAACCATGAGGAACTGAATTCCTCAACGTAGAGTAGGAACAGAGGGAAAGAGATGAGGATAACGGGACATCATATCGGCCTCGGCCTCCCAAGTAGCACCCTCAACTAACTAATTCTTCCAAAGAACATTTATAGAAGCAACTTCTTTATTCCTCTACTTTCGAACTTGCTGGTTTAAAATCTCAACCAGAATTTCTTCATAGAAAGATTGTCCTTTATACCAAGACTCTCCAGTGGTACTATAGATGTGAGATCACTAACACATTTCTTCAACAAAGAGACATGGAGAACAAGATTTATCGATGCCAAGTCATTAGGTAAATCAAGTTAATAAGCAACTTTACCAATACACCTCAAAATTTGATATGGGACCACATAATGGGACTAAGTTTGCTTTTCCTTCAAAATATCATCACACCCTTCATGGGTGAAATTTTCAAATAGACCAAATCATTCACATCAAAGTCAAGATCTCTTCTTCTAACATCGGGACAGGACTTTTTTTTTTCTACTTTGAGCCGTTTTTAACCTGTCTCTAATAAGCTGAACTTTCTCTATAGCTTCATGTAGCACTTCAGGATCTATCAAAGCAACTTCACCCACTAGAAACCTACCTATAGGAGATCTATACCTCCTACCATATAGAGCCTCAAATGGAGCCATACTAATGCTGGAAAGATAGCTGTTAGTGAAAACAAACTCAATCAAAGGAAAATAATCATCCCAATTACCCTTAAAGTTGATCACACAAGCCGTCAACATATCTTCCAAAGTTTGGATAGTATTCTCCTTTTGCCCATCAGCTCGAGGATGAAAGGTCGTACTAAGCTTAATATGAGTATCGAGCCCCTTTTGGAAAGATTTTCAAAAATGAAAAGTGAATAAGGTATCACGATCGGAGATAATGGATAGAGGCCTTCCATGCAACCTAACCGTAACCCTTAGATACAACTTAGCATAGTATTCCACCAAATAAGAATCCTTGACGGGGATGAAATAAGCCTATTTCATCGTTCAATCCATAATAACTCAAACTGAGTCATGTTGTTGCCATGTACGGGGTAAACCAACAATGAAATACATAATCAAATCTTCCCACTTCCAAGTAGTAAAATTGATATTTTGGGACAAACATCCCGACTTTTGATTCTCCATTTTCACTTGTTGAAAATTAGAACACTTAGCCACAAATTCCACAATATCCTTCTTCATCCCATTTCACCAATAGACCTCCCGCAAGTCACGGTACATCTTGGTAGTTCCTGGGTGAATGGAATATCGAAAATAATGGGATTATGATAAGATTTTCTCTCTCAAGTCATCTGCATTTGGAACACATAAACGACCATGATATCGAAGCACACCATCTCCCCCGAGAGAAAGCCTCGATGGATTTCTTAAGCACAACTTCCTTCAACTCAATCAATATCGGGTTAAGACCTTGCTTGGCTTTCACATATGACACAAAAGATGATTCTGAACCATTATGGACCATAACAACACCTTTGGTAGAGTTAGCCAACCGAATACCCAATCGGGCCAATCTATGAGCATCATGATTGAACTCCTTCTTATCTTCCTTAGAATGAGAAACACTACCCATTGATAACTGACTAAGAGCATCTGCCACCACATTCGCTTTGCCAGGGTGATAGAGAACACTGATGAAATATATATTAGTAATGCAAGCCACCTTCTTTTTTGAAGATTTAGATCTTTTTGTTTAAACACATATTGCATACTTTTGTGGTCGGTAAAGATATCAACATGAACACCATATAAGTAATGCCTCCAAATCGTTATGGCAAACACAACTGCCGCTAGTTCTAAGTCATGGGTAGGATAGTTCTTTTTGTGAATATTAAGTTTCCTTGAAGCATAAACAATGACTTTCCCATTTTACATAAGGACACATCCTAACCCAATTCTTGAAGAATTACAATAAACAACAAATCCATCGGTTCCTCCGGTAAAGTCAATATTGGGGTGGAGGTGAGTTTATCTTTCAATTTCCAAAAACTCTTTTCACAAGCTTCTTACCATAAGATTTTGACTTTCTTTTGGGTCAATGTCGTCAATGGAGATGTAATCGAAGAAAACCCTTCCACAAACCTTCTATAGTAACCGGTTAAACCCAAGAAACTTCTAATATCCAAAGGGATAAAGGTCTAGGACATCTCTTATCCGCATCCGTCTTCTTAGGATCTACCTCAATACCCTTTCTAGAAAAAATGTGACCAAGAAACACCATGGATCTTAACCTTAACTCACACTTACTAAACTTTGTAAAGAGTTATTGGTCCTTGAGGACTTTCAACACAATCTTCAAATAGTCGGTATACCTTTGTTCACACCTTAAATAGATCAAGATATCATCATTAAACATGATCATGGACATATAAATATATTGTCTAAGCACCCTATTCATCAAATCCATAAATGTGGCAGGAGTATTAGTCCAACTAAAGGACATCACCAAAAACTCATAATTACCATATCAAGTTTGCAAAGCCTTTTTCAAAATGTCATCCTCTTTCGCCCTTAATTGGTGATAACCTGACCGGAGGCCAATCTTAGAGAAGTAACTTGCCTAAGATATTTTGTAGACCGCCAAACACTTCTCCAGGTTCTAGATATTATAGATTTATCTTTTTAAGGGATGGATGTATTTTTTTCCACCCTTAATCAGAGGTCTAGAGACCTAAGACCGTAGAAATTCCTAGTTGGAAGCATTTTCCCTTCAATAAGTCCTACATATCATGAGGGTTAATTGAACAAATGAGTATAGAATATTAAATAGAATAAGAAAAGTGAGACGTGATTATAAAACAAGAATTATGGAAGCAAAAAGAAAAGATAAATTAAAACAACTAATAAATTGAAATCCAAAATCGATAAAAAGAGATCTCTTAAATAGAGAACACCACTAAAACATTTGGTTCCATGAGTTATCCCATCATCTTGATGTCTTCCAAAGTAAAATAGTCGATCAACGTATCTCCAAGACTACGGCGCAGTAGTAACATCCAATGCAGGCATACCAGCAGACGCTCCTGCATTTCCTTCCATAGTACTTGATGGATGGAAATTACTTAGACTTGTAACAAGATCAAATGTTAAAAGGACCTTGCTTGGGAAACCTGAGAGGATGCTACAAAACACTAGTGGCAAGGATGTGACATTAGGCGTAGGAGGTGTAGACTTTAGAACCACATCATAAAGATATGCCGGACCATCAACTATTAGAATCTTCCTAATGAAGTTTTAAGGTGGCACCAAGAACATGTTGGTTAAATCATGAAGTTTTACAGCCCCAACACGATCTTGAACTCAAGTACCTCAAAAACACTGCATATGAGGTAAAATCATTATTAGTATCTGGCAAGAAAAACAATGTTGAATCCAAACATCATCTGAATAGTTTTTAGTCAACTTGTCTAACCCCGTTCTATCTAAGCAGTTGACTACATCAGGGCTACAAAAAAGAAAAATATAAGAAGTTTAATGTAGCTAACAAAATCCATACAAAATATTTAACTTATGTAAGAATTATATACTGTGCAAATCCAAAGAAAGATCAAAGATGTATATATTATGTGCTAACAGCTTTTCTGTGCACAATTTTGGAATGTGTTTCATAAGAAATTCTGTCAAATCATACTTACATCTCAAATTCTATACTCTCCCCGATAGGAACATAGAAAGCACGGCACACAGATGTTCCATTCTTGGCGATAATGCCACTTCATATATAGTCATGGAAAGAATAGTGATGTCCAAGATAAATTCTTTCATCAGTGTTATTTTCTTGATTGACTATAATAGGACATAAAGGGACATTTCTTGCAAATATACCCATACCATATTGTTTATCCAACACAAGACCTTGACCACTTGTTCTTTATGAGGATAAGAACTATCATTTGCCCCATCAATCCTTGATCTTTTAGCTTCTCGTTTAATTTGGCTAGAATCAATAGTTACTGGTCTTGAAATATCTGGGTGAAACTTGCCTTGCATAATCAAAGGTCTAGCTATTATGTTAGGTCCATAAGATAGCAAGATTTCAGATACATTTAAGGCCAACATAGGGGGCCTCATCTAGCACAGATAACAATGTTAGCCTAAAATATATCTTGACGTTTGCCATCTTATGATCATGACATCCCGACTAGACCATTGAGTATGCCAAGCAGGTTTCACCCTGTTATTTCACGACTAGTGACTACTGATTCTAGCCAACCTAAATAGGAAGCTAAAAGATCGAGGATTGATGGGGAAAATGATAGTTCATATCCTCATAAAAGTACAAGTGATCGAGGTCTTGTGTTAGATGAACAATATGGTTTGGGTTCATTTGGAATAAGTGTCCCTTTGGGTCCTGTTATAGTTAATCAAGCAAATAGAAGTGATGCAAGAAATTCTCTTGGACATCACGATTCTGGCCATGAATATATATGGCGTGGCATTATCGCTAAGATGGGAACATCTGTGTGTCGTGCTTTCTGTGTTCCTATTAGCGAAACTATAGAATCTGAGATGTAAGTATGGTTTGACAGAATTTCTTATGAAACTCATTCCTAAATTGTGTCAAGAAAAGTTGTTAGCATAAAATATATGCATGTTTGATCTTTCTTTGAACTAGCACAATATATAAAATTCTTATATATGTTAACTATTTTGTGTGGATTTTGTCAACTACTTTAAAGTGCTAACATTTTTCTTTTTGTGGCCCTGATGTACTGAATTGCTTAGCCAGAACAGGGTTAGACAAGTTGACAAAACACTATTGAAATGCTATAGTCGGGTTAAGCATTGTATTCTTCTACCCTGATACTAGTAAAGATTTTGCTTCCTACGTAGAGTTTTTGAGGTACCTTAGTTCAAGAGATCATGTTGGGGTTGGAAGACTTCATGATGGAACCAATATGTCTTAGTGTCACCTTCAGACTTCACTAGAAAAGTTTTGAAAGTTGATAGCCCAACATGTCTTTATTGTGTGGTTCTAAAGTCTGCACCTCACACACCTAGTGGCACATCCTTGCCACCAGAGTCCTCTAACATCCTCTCAGGTCTCCTAAGCAAGGTCCTTTTTAACAGATGATCTTGTTACAAGTCTAAGTAATTTTCAGCCATCAAGTAGTGTTGTTATGTAGATACTTGATCATGCTTAGTTATTAAGAAATCATGTTTTATAATTTATTTGGGGTTTTCAGGATTGTTGGCATGTTTTTTCTCCTTTCCTCAACCATGCTTACCTTGTAGCATGTGTCCTACTTGTTTAAGTTTGTTGTTGAAAGAATAATATTTGGCCTTAGTCTAGGTGGACTAGTGCTTGCCTTAGTTTTTGAGCCGATATACCTTAATTTTTATCCGTCCTCATTCCAGATGGCTTATCTCCTCGTAGACTAATATATCAGACTTGGGTCAGATTGAATGAGCCTTTGTTTGGAGGTAAATCGGCTTTCTTACCTACAATAAATAGCTTTCTTTTTCTATGGCCTTTGAGGTTTGCGGTTGAGATATCGGGCTTCATTGATGAGTTAGGATTGGATTTGGTTCGGGCTTAGTCTGTTGTTTTGATTAACTTGGATTGGATGTTGTTCCACAGTGACACTATGATGATGATTTGTCATAAGATTCTTCATGGTACCTACCTTGGTGGCAGATTTGAGGTTTGGTTATGATTCCCTTTTTTAGTCGCACATTCAAGGTTTGGACATATGATCATCACTTGCAGTTCATATTTCGAGCTCATTATCCTCTATGGAGTTGATATTTTTCAGCTTTGTTATCTGCGGTTTGAGGTCTAGGCTATGAACTTTCTCACTCTTGATTCACCAAGTTGTATTCTCAGTAGTTGTAGTTCTTCTATGTATATGTCAGGCTGATTGGTTCTGTTCGACTTTTTATTTATACTTGCGCATGAGTGAACTTTTGGTCTTATAGGAGGGTAGAGGTATATTTTTGTTACTTAGTTACTTGCCTCATTTAAGTTCTTCTATTCATTCATCTGCATTCCGATTAAACTTTCACTCTCCTGACCTCTATAAGTACTCATGATACACTTTGCATCAGTTTTGTGATGCAGGTTCGAGCACCAACCATTAGTATTGATTTCAATCTAGTTGCTGCATGATTTAGTGAGGAGGGTGAGTTATCAAGGCGGGGCAACCGGGTCAACGGTGCTACAATAGTGGAGAATCCTTCAACAAAACCGCTTGTAGTAGCCTGCCAACCCAACGAAGCCCCGAACCTCAGTCACAAAAGTTAGCCTAGCCCAACCACGACTAGATTGAGGCTATTCGTGGTTTGGCTAGACCCACTTTAGTGATTGAGGTTCGAAACTTCATTGGGTTGGCAGGCTACTACAAGAAGTTTGTTGAGGGCATCTCCACTATTGCAACACATTTGAGCCTGTTGACACGCCTTGAAGTTCCTTTTAAGTGGTCTGAGGAGTGTGAGTTGAGCTTTTGGAAACTCAATGAGTTTCTAACTATTACTCCTCTATTGAATCTTCCAGGTTCTGTGACGGTATCTATTGTATATAATTTTTGTTTGCCATCATGACTCGAGAAGTCGAGAAGTTGGGTCGTGAAGATTATGTATCAGAGCCCCAAGTTCATCGGTCTCACTTGTACAGAGGTAATACCTAGTAGAGTTCTAAAGATCAGTGTAGAGACATCATTGTCCTATCTTTGGGAGGCCATAGGTTGTCTTTAGGATTTCCTCTCTTTTGTATCACTTTCGTGCAGTCGATTTGGTATTGGTTTTTGGAAATCTCACTTGTTTTACTATTTGCACAAGATGGCTTATACGTGCCGTGAGGTGGATCGAGGTAGGGGTCGGCCTCCCTTTAAAAGTAGGGGTGCAACACCACCCCAGTTAAAGAGCAGGGTTAAAAGCCAGTAGTGGATCCTTTAGCATCCCCGATGAGTAGGATCAACCTCTATTAGAGGTACCTCGGGCCAAGGTACTAGTTGGGGGTGCCCAGTCCATGATTGGGGTCAGATATATGGCGATGGATGAGTAGAAGATGATTAGAGTGTTCTTGGGGCTTTCACCTTTTTAGTTTGTTGGGGGTTATGGGTGAGGATGCCCACTAATTTCTGACTACTTATCGTGAGCATCTGCATACCTTAGGTCTCGTGCAGTCGAGAGGAGCCGACTTCAATGCATAGCAGCTTGATGGGCCAGCTAGACAATGGTGGCTTAAATTTGTTGAGACTAGACAATCTAGGTCTCTTCCGGTCACTTGGATAGAGTTTTCTAAAGACTTTTTCGCCACATTAATTCCTCACAGCGTCATAGATTACCTTAGGGATCACTTATCCAATATATATTAGGTTTCTATGACAATGTATTAGTACGAAGAGAGATTTTACGAGCTCTCCAGCCATGCTACCACGATTCTTCCTACTAAAGATGAGAGGATTTGGTGCTTTGTTTGTGGGTTGAGAGTGAAGCTCCAGATTGACGCTTAGTCTATGGTTTCAGCGGGCCGCTCCATTTAAGATTTTGTTTATCATTCCCGCATTATTGAGCAACTTTGTTGGAAGCCCAAGGGGGTAACGACAACAGAGCTAGATATGAAGGTAGCTATAGTGGGTCCCTTTCCAAGCCCAAAGATTCACATGATAGGGTTCGATAGCGGTTTAAGCAGGGTCAGCCTAGTATGCCTGTTCAGGCCTCCTTGCAGTGTTCAGAGGGTAATCAGTATAGCCGGATTGCGGTTGGCTCTAGCCATTGTAATGGGACACATACTAGTACTTCAGGCCGTGATGATTGTTCTTCTGAGAGCAGATCATTTTCAGGTTGTTTTGATGGATGTGAGTTAGGAAACTAGGCTAGCAATTTCCCTTCACGTAGATAGATTGTCCTAGTTCCACAACAAGCTCTACTCGCTCCACCTCCAGCTAGAGGTAGAGGTCAGGGTCAGGTTCATCGCAGTGGATAACAAGGTATTCTTGATAGTCCTCGAGGAGGCAGGTCAGGTGGTTGTAGTGATGGCTAGGGCAGAGGTGGAAAGGGTTAGTTCTATGAAGCCCTAGCGAGGGCGGAAGATAAGGAATCAGATTATGTGATCATAAGTACAATTCTTTAATGCCATCAGCCCACCTCAAGTTTATTTGATCCAAGCTCTACCTGTTCTTATGTCTTTGTATATTATGCTTCTTGTATAGGTATAATTCCTGAGCCTATAGCAGCGCCGTTGCAAGTGTCGACCACCGTGGGTAAGTCTTTAGTAGTGGATCAGGTTTTTCATGCATGTTTAGTTACTATCCAGGTGCGTGACACCCGGGCTGATTTAGTGTTGTTAGATAAGCTTAATTTTGATGTGATTTTTGGCATGGACTGGTTTCTCCCTACCGTGCGGTTTTAGATTGTTTCTCTAAGACTGCTACTTTAGCCATGCTTAGTGTTCCCATAGTGGTGTGGCAGGTCCCTATTAGAAGGACATTGGTTGGTGTTATCTCTTTTGTTCAGGCGCGGAGGCTAGTGGCTAGTGTGTTTTTTTTTTCTTATTTGGCATATGTGTGTGATATGAGTAAGGAGGCCCTTTCAGTTGAGTCCATTAAGAACAAGCTCAAGGCCATCTCTTCCAACATTTTCTTACTTTTATCCCTTTGACGAGTTGTCCGTGATTTTGAAAATGTGTTTTCTACTAATCTACATGTCCCACCCTAGAGGGTGATGTTGACTTTTCGATCGAGCTTGAGCTGGGTACTTGGCCTATTTCCATTCTACCATATTAGATGGATCACGTAGACCTCATGGAGCTCAGTGTTCAGCTTCAGGATCTCTCGGGTAAGATATTCATCAGTCCTAGTGTGTCACCTTGGGGCACTTCCATTCTGTTTGTGAATAAAACGGACGGTACGATGCGCATGTGTATTGACTATAGGACGTTGAATAAGGCGAGAATGAAGAATCACTACCCCATGCCTAGGACGGATGATCTATTTGACCTGCTTAAGGTTGTCACAGTGTTTTCAAAGATTGATTTGAGATTTTTTTACCTTTAGTTGAATATTAGGGCAGCGGACATACCTAAGACCACATTTAAGACTCAATATGGCCACTATAACTTCCTAGTGATGTCTTTTGGGTTGACTAATGCCTTTGCAGCTTCCATGGACTTGTATTTATTCTTGTTATACAACATTTTACTAGTGGCTTCCAGAACCTAGGAGGGTATCTAATGTATATAGTTTTGGGTTTACTTTCCGTTTCTTCCTTTTATTATTGTTAGTGTTATTTTTTGTTTAGTTCTACACTTGTACTCACTCTACTTGTCATTCTGGGTATGGGTGAAGTTACCTACTAGTGGGTTTTAGTAGGTTTCATCATGACTCGGGAAGTCGGGGTGTGACAATTTGGTATCAGAGCACCAGGTTTATCAGTCTCACTTGTACAGAGCTAATACTGAGTAGAGTCCAGTGGATCAGTGTGGAGACGTCCATGTCCTATCTTTTGGAGGCTGCAAGGTGTCTTTAGGAATTGCTCTCTTTTGTATCACTTTTGTGTATTCGATGTCTTATTGCTTTCTAGAAATCATCCCAATTACGAAGTCAATAAAGCAAGCTCTCAACATATCTCTCAAAGTTTGGATAGTAAGCTCCGCTTTCCCATCTGTTTGAGGATGAAATGTCGTACTAAGATTAACATTAGTACCGAGGCCCTTTTGGAAAGACTTCCAAATTTGAGAAGTGAATTGTATACCACGATCAGAGATAATGGATAGGGGCAATCCATCCAACCTAACCGTTTCCCTCAAATACAACTTAGCATAATATTCCACCAAATAGGAAACTTTGACAGGAATGAAATGAGTTGATTGCGTCATACGATTTACAAGAACCCAAATTGAGTCATGTTGTTACCAGGTACGGGGTAAACTAATAATAAAGTCCATATTCAAATCTTCCCACTTCCAAGTAGGAATACTAATATCTTGAGATAAACCTACTGGCTTCTGATATGCTCAACTTTCATTTGTTGACGATTAGGCACTTAGCCACAAATTCAACAATATCCTTCTTCATCAGATTCCCCAAATAGACCTCCTACAAGTCACAACACATCTTGGTGGCTCCCGAGTGAATGGAATATCGAGAACTATGGGCTTCTTATAAGATTTTATTTCGCAAGTACTCAACATTGGGAACACACAAGTGACCTCCGTATCGAAGCACATCATCTCTCTATTGGGAGAAACCCTCAACAGACTTTTTAAGCACCACTTCCTTCAACTCAACCAAAATCGGATCAAGACCTTTTTTGGCGTTCACATCCAACACAAATGATGATTCTAAACTATTATGAATAATAACACCGCCTTTATTAGAATCAACCAACCAAACACCCAATTGGGCCAATCTATGAACATCACCAACCAACTCCTTTTCATTTTCCTCAATAAGAGAAACGCTACATATTGATAGTTGACTAAGAGCATCCGCCACCATATTCACTTTACCTGGGTGATAGAGAACACTCATGTCGTAATCCTTCAGAGTTCTAGCTATCTACATTGGTGAAGATTTAGATCCTTTGATTTGGAACACATATTGCAACTTTTGTGGTCGATAACGACATCAACATGAACACCGTACAAATAATGCCTCCAAATCATTAAGGAAAAAACAACCGCAGCTACCTGTAAGTCATGGGTAGGATAGTTCTTTTCATGAATCTTAAGTTGCCTTGAAGCGTAGGCAATGAATTTCCCATTTTGGATAAGTACACATCATAATCTAATTCGTGAAGCATCACAATACACAACGAACCCATACGACCCTTCTGGTAAAGTCAACACCAGAGCGGAAGTAAGTTTATCTTTCAATTCTTGGAATCTCTTCTCACACTCTTCCAACCATAAGAACTTAACTCTCTTTTGGGTCAATGCAGTAAATAGAGAGGCAATCGAAGAAAACCCTTCCAAAAACCTTCTTTAATAACCTGCAAAACCCAAAAAGCTTTGAATATCCGAAGGGGATAGAGGTCTAGACCAACTATTAACCGCATCTGTGTTCTTGGGGTCTACCTAAATACCCTTACTGTGGACAATGTGACAAATAAAAGCCATAGACCTCAACCAAAACTTGCATTTACTAAACTTTGCAAAGAGTTTTTGGTCCTTTAGGACTTGAAACACAATCCTCAAATGATTGGCATGCTCATCCTCACTCCTTGAGTAGATCAAGATGTTTTCAATAAACACAATCACAAACATGTATAGATATTGTCGAAACACTCTATTCATCAAGTCCATAAATGTGGTTGGAGCATTAGTCAAACCAAATGATATTATCAAAAACTCGTAATGACCATACCGAGTTTGAAAATTTGTCTTCGGAATATCATCTTCCTTCACCCTCAATTGGTGATAACCCGACTAGAGGTCGATCTTAGAGAAGTAACTCACTCCTTGGAGTTGATAAAAAAAATATATCCTTGGAAGAGGATACTTATTCTTAATGGTAACCTTGTTCAATTGCCAATAATAAATACACATGCAAAGTGAACCATCCTTCTCGTGAATAAAAAAAACTAGAGCACCCCATGGAGAAATACTCAGTTGGGTGAAACCCTTATCCAACAAATCCTTTAATTGTTCTTTCAATTCTTTAAGTTCTGCTGGAGCCATATAGTAAAGAGGAATAGAGATAGGTTGTGTATCTGGGATAAGGTCAATACCGAAGTTTATTTCCCTTTTAGGAGGAACAATATGTATATCATCAGGAAACTCGAGAAACATAAAAAATCTTGTGCTACAGCTTGCTCCTCTTTGACTATAAACATAAAGAATTTTCAAAGAAAGAAGTAGACAATGAGTCATGTTTTGACCAACCATTATTTAAAAAGGGAAAAAAATGTAACTGAGTCCTGATTTTGGAAAACCTACATTTCCCAGGTTATAAGAAAATCAAGTCATGTATAGTTCAAAACGGGAGAATGTGAGATGAGTTTGAGGTCAAATGAGGTTCCTTCTATATAACTTATCTTCAATCCTATCTATAAAACTTCTCTTGAATCTTCATGTCTCTCAAGTGGTGAGATGGGCATTTTGATCTAAGTTGAGCTTGAAAAGAAATCCTATTCTCAAATTGGGCTCCTGCTACTTAAAATTGAAAGTTGACTTTGTTCTTTAAGCGAGCTCTTAAGCTTGAAATGTGAGTTCTCCTTATTTTCTAGAAGGGTTCTTGATATCAAAGTTTTGCCTTAGTTTAAATAAGAAAACATGTGTGAATATGAATCAAAGATGGTGCTTAGACTCTGTATCGCGACTTTGAACGACATTCAAGATTTGTTTCAATGCATCTACATGGCTTTAAATTATTAAAGTTAAACTCCATTCTATGTTATGTTACACTAAATCCTATTATTTATGAGAGTCCTTCTAAATTAAATCTTATTTTCCAGGAGGATCCAACTAGTCTCATTTTCTATGTGGGTCTTGCTAATCCCATTTTTCAAAAGGGTCTTACTAAATTAAGTCTCATTTTCTAGGAGCTTCTTGCTAATCCCATTTCTTAAATGAGGGTCTTTTTAATTCCATTTCTAGGAGTGTATCTAATTCCATTTTTTAAAACTAAGGGTCTTGTTAATCGCATTTTCCTTTAGGGTCCTACTAAATTTTATTTTCTTGAAAGGTTTCGCGAATGCCATTTTCTAAGGGGATTGTGCTAATCCAATTTTTAAGGAGGGTCCTACTAAATCCAATTCCCCAGGAGGGTCCTGTTAAATACTATTTTCAAGGAGGGTCCTGCTATTCCAATTTTCAAGGAGGGTCCAACTAATTCCATTTTTCATGATGATCCTTCTAAATCTCATTTTCAAGGAAGGTCCTGTTAATCCAATTTTCCAAGAGGGTCCTGCTAAATTGCATTTTCCAAGAGGGTCCTGCTAATCTCATTTTCCAAGAGGGTCCTGCTAATCCCATATTGCAAGAGGGTCTTGCTATACAAAATACCATTTTCAAAGAGGATCTTTCTAATACAACTTTCCATGAAGGTACTGCTACACTAAATCCTGTACTCCAAGAGGCCCCTACTACATCCCATTTTCCAAGAGGGTTCTACTAAGTTAAATCTTATTTTTAAGGAGGGTCCTACTAAATCTCATTTTTCCAATAAAGTCTGGGTAATCCCATTTTTCTAGAGGGTTATGCTAAACTAAATCTCATTTTCCAAGCGGGTCCTGGTAAACTAAATCTCATTTTCTAGGAGGGTTATGCTATTTTCATATTTCAGGAGTGTACTGTTATACTAAATCCCATTTTCTAGAAGTGTCCTTTTAAATCCCATTTTCCGCGAGGATCTTGCTAAACTAAATCTCATTTTCCAGGAGGACCTAATTATCCTATTTTCTAGAATGTTCCTCCTAAATTAAATCACATTTTCTAGAAGGATCCCGCGAAATTACATCCAATTTTCTAGTAGTGTCCTGGTAAATCTCCTTTTTTTTTTCAAGAGAGTCCAGCTAAATTAAATCTCATTTTTTATGAAAGTTGTCTAAATTAAGTCTTATTATCCAGAAGGGTTCTGTTAATCCCATTTTTTCCTAGAAAGTACTGCTAAAATTAAATCTCATTTTCCAAGAGATTTTTGGTATATTAAATTTCATTTTTCATGAGGGGTCCTGCTAAACAAATTTTCCAGGACAGTCCTCCTAAATTAAATCTCATTTTCCATGAGGGTCCTAATAAAATCTTTTTTTTCCAGGAAGGTCCTGTTAAAATCATTTTTCTATGAGGCTCCTACTAAATTAAGTCTCATATTCCACGAGAGTCCTGCTAATCCCATTTTTTTAGGAGGGCCTATTAAGCTAAATCCCATTTTAGAAGGGTCTTCCTAAATTAAGTCTCCTTTTCTAGGAGAGGTCTGCTAATCCCATTTTCAAGAGAGTATGCTTAATTAAGTGTAATTAATTCATGAGGGTCCTATTAAATTAAATCAAAAAATACAACCAAAAAAACATTTTATTTTACTTTTACGCTAGTTTACACCAAAAAAAATATTTTTGAGTTATTAGCATGAATGATTTGTACCAAACGGAAAAAGCAAGACACATATGCCACTAGGGAGTTTGTTCCCTAGAAAATAAGATAATTAGGTGTTTTCTTTTTCTCTAAAATGTCGGTTGGGTGTTTCTTCCCTAAGGTCAAAATGCAACTAGGATGTATTTTGAAAAATAGGGATATTTTAGGTAGAGACTTACTTTTGACTTCTTTTGTTTTAGTAGCTTGTACTATTTTCTAGAGTTTTTTCATTGCTACTCATGGTTTTTTCGTGGAGATTAGGCGGTGCGGTTGATCTTTAGGTCCTCCTCAGATTTAGGAGTATATGTTTCTATTTATAGCTAGGTTCTACTATGTCTAGGGTTTGGTGTTTATATTTTGGTTCAACCCTTCTCTAAATGCCCTTATCAATTTCTAATAAGATCAAGAAACTTGGAAAGGAAAAATGGAACATTGTCCCATTCTATGGAATATGCTTCTGATCAAGATTGGGATGAATTTATATGGATTTACATTTTTTGAAAATAACCAACAAAAAGAATGTCACGATCTGACTTCCCTAGTCATGATGATACATACTAAACCCCAAACCAATGAATAAATACAAAGAAAACCCTCCTAGAACTTGGAAGTCATGAGGAGAGAGTTGTCTAACAGGATAAATACAAGTCCCAAAAGTGGACCACAACAAGAAATCTCAAAAGAAAAAATTAAGCTAACATATGAACAAAAGGAGATAGGTTGGTCTAGGAGGCCAAGTGCTCACCCTCGTCTCCGATATCCATAAGCTGCAAAAGATGACATGAATGATCACCATTGGAGCTGGTACTAGGAACTATATCACAAAAAGATGTTGGGTGTAGCTCAAGTACCAAAACAATGGTACTCAATTGACATCACAGGCAGACCGAACAATAAAGGTAAAAACAAGCGAATAAGATAGAGTCTAGACACAACAAAGGTAAAAGAGGGAAATAAAGAAGGCACACATGTATACATAACGTAAATCTAAGTACACCTTAACTAAACCTAACAAGACCCCATAAGCCCAGAAGGTACAATCATTCACAAGTTTAAATAAAAACACAAACGAACCCTATAAAACCGACATGGACACAAAGCTAAGTTTATCAGAAAGTAGAATAATCCAGATCCAAACCCAAGAAAATCAGTCGGGCTCACAGCCCAAGTAGCCAAGAAAAAGTCAATTCCTAGTCTAGCTAGCAGAATGACAATCAACAATCAACTCCCAGCCTAGTTAGATATAGTGACAATAAACCTAGGCCATCAAGCCATACATTCAACTCCCAAGGGTGTAAGCCTCCCAGCTATCAAGAGTGACTCGGGCCGTGTCAACTCCATAGAGGATCTTAGACCATAGAGGATCTTAGATATCCAGTTCGATGAGTCAGCCAGCCCCTCCAGAGGCATCAGCTACCTAGCTAGAAAGAGTGCTCGAGGGCGTATCGACTCTGAAGAGGATCTCAAGTAGGATCCAAGACACTGTGGATCAACTTTCACTCCTCGAAGGTGTTTTATTTAAAAAGCAGAAATGATGGATTTTTAAGAGTCGCCACTTAATTTTTAAAGAAAAATCAAGAAAACTATTTTTTTCAAAAGATTAAAACAAAAATCTAATGAAAATATTTAAAGAGGGTTCAGGGTTCATATTAGCATTTCGGGTAGGGTTTGAAAGCACCTAAAATCCCCGCTAACATGCGGTTATCCGGTAATTAACTATTTGGCTAAACGATTTTAAAATAAAAGCATACTTTATTTGAAGAAATAACAACTTAAGACTTGAACTTGTTTTTTTAAAGGGAAAGGGTGATGGAATACAAATATTAGTTAAGTACTAGATATTTTATTTGATTTTAAAGATATGGTTGTTTCATCTTTTAGGGAATCGAGTTATGAAAAAACCTTAGAATTAACTAGCAAATAAACAATTAGACAAATACGAAAACAAATAAAATAAAGAGGGAGAGAAGATTCAGGCCCAAGTCTAGTTTTCTGTCTGCCTGGACCAGCACTTGGGCCTAATTTCGGCTTTTGGGCCTTTAGCCCATTTGTACCACTTGTACTTGTCCTAGGCCAACATAAAAGAAATACTTTTCCTTTGCGGCCTAAAGCCCAATCCCACCGGTCCTAATCTAGCAAAATAATAATCAACATAAAAGATGTGCTTTCTTTGGCCCAATAAATACAAAATACAATTGCCAAAATTTAGGAGGGCTTTGGCCCATTTCTGCTACTCATTTTCAGCCTTTTGTGTCCACTGCTAATCGTTTCACTTGGGTTTTAACCCAAATAATAGTGTATTCCCTTATATTTCAGCTTCCTTTTCAACCCTGTTGGATGAGGCAGACTCGGGTCGCGTTGGGCTGCTGCTCGCGATTATGGGCTTCGATTTGCTAGATTGGATTGCCTTTTTTTGCTGCTGGAATTTGTCTCGCGAAGGAGAAGAATGAGGCACAGGGGTCTGCTAGTATTGGTGTTGTATTGCTGTTGGATTGTTGTTGTTGTATTAAATTGTTGGTGAGCTGGTTCATTTGGTGGAAATGGGCCTAGAAATTGTATTTTTGGGCTGAATAATGGCCCAATTTTGGGTCTCAAAGAATTGGAGTCTAGGATAGAAGTGACTAATTTTGTAATTGCAAATATGGAAATCGAATTACAATTATAGCCAAGTGGAATTCGAAACCTAGCCAAATTTAGTTAATGAATTAATTAATTAACAAGCTTCTTAAATTCAATGAAATAATATAATTAATTCAATTATAAACTAATTAATTTAAAGATATAAACTATTAAATAATTAAGCTAATTAACAAAATGCTTAATTTAACAAAATCTCTTTTTGAGACATTTTTCGAATAATATATATATAGAATTATGTAAATCATACATACTATTTGCAAATTAGAAAAAGTGATGAAATTATATTAAAGATAACTTGAAAAAATATTTTAAATTTTATAAAACTAATTATTTCAAATTGTTTGAAATTGAAGAAGCTCGATGTTTAATCCATATTGTAGAGGTCCAAAATTGGGTGTCAATAGAAGGTATGACAAAAGGCTCCATGCTGGAAGGACTACGGTCTCGAGAAAGTATACATTCTCTGTTATGCATCGGAGCTGCATAAATAGGGAGAGAGACAAAAAGGGCCAACAAGTTGCGCAAATGCCTAAACTAAGGCACATTCTATTAGACCCAAGTCTGCTATTCTAGTCTACAAAGACTAGTCCAAACAGACATACTAAGGTCACAATGTGCACGGGTCTAAGGAAATACTAGTCTATCATAGACTAAGGAGAAAACATGCTCCAAAAACCACGTAGTAAAACAAGTTAATCACATAGTATGTGACAACACACGTACAACCCCCAACTAATCATGGTACTACCCTCAAAACAGTAGTTACCAACCCTAAGACATGGTTTCTAAGAAGAAAAGAAAGAATAACTATATACCCGCTCCCAATTTACATTAATCATCATGAATTCACAAGTTCATGCTCAATTTAATTTGAAAGGAAGTCATAGCGCACCTATAGGCTAACTATTCGAGCTCCAAATCACAAGACTGGAGATTTTGTTTTCCGAACGTCCCTTTAACACTGCCACGCTATCAACAAATAGGATCACAATGTCAGTATGGTTGTTTAGACACCAAATTAGCCTAAAATGGAGACGGGCCAATTTTTAAAGTCAGTCATAGGACCCGCGCTGAAATTTCCAAAATAGGCTCTGTCAAGAGGTCCTAGATTATGCCTCGAAATGGTGTTCAAAAGATGAACACAATCCGAGGCCTAAAATAACCCACAACATCATATGAAAATAATTAACAAGAGAAGCTATAAAGAGAGATGGGGAAGCAGCTCAATCATGAAATTCACCTCAAACGGAGGTCCTTCACCATGTATTCACACTCTCAACGATCACCTAAGATTTTGAATCACTCAAATTGGAGCTCGGATTAAGGAGAAATCACCTTTTGAAAACAAGAAATGAAGCTGCAAATTCGCTATACAAATAGCTTAGAACATGTCACTAAAATTCTAATTTTAGTCCCTAAAAGTTTGATTTCTGCATTTCAGCCGGTTTTCTTAATAGAGCCCGAGATTTATTCAGAACCCGTGAATGCAATTGATATGAAACCCTACCAAATTTGTTTCCGAACATAACAGAGCAGTAAGAATTTCCATACGAGATCATCTTGGTAAAAATGGGTCCTACACCCAAATTCCATTTTAAGCCAAAATCCACAAGGGGCTTGGAATTAGGCCAATAGTTTTAGGATCCTAATGAAAGGTCATTCTAGACCAAATACAACATTCCAGAGCTAACCGAACTAAAAAAATTCTCAGCTGAGCTCGCTTACTCAAAATGTTGCCTAAAGTTAAACTTAGGCCTTAACTTGAAAGATAAAATTAATCGCACAGACTTGCACGAAAAGCCTCGTTAATTTTGATGGTTATGCTACTTGTCTAAAATGACCCTCTTGGAGCTGATGTAATAGTCAAAATTAGATGGTCATCTACTTAATTTTTTTGTCAAAGATGACCATTCAAGGTTCAAAATCTCTAAAATACCAAAACTCACATAAATACTAATGAACGACCAGGTGGCCAAACTGTCAATCCCAGCAAGTCATAAATGACTTGGGGTCACTAGAGGAAAGATGTAAACGATAAACATGAGGCATAAACACATAAATGATTTGGAGGTCATTACGAAAGAAACTATATATATATACTAAAATATATAAATGACAATTTTTTATGGTTTTCAATCTTCTCAAGTAAAATCTACTGAAAATAAATAAAAATTTAAATAAAGATTAGATTTAAAATAGATATTTAAAACTAAAATATGGGTTGACACTCGAGAAAGGTCAAAAATCATGTCTAGAACTTACCCCTCTTTGAATGGAAACATGAAGAGTTTTCAAATAAATAAGTAAACAACGAGACATTGTTTAACCCGACCATTATTGGATAGGGCAAAAGAAGATGTGACTGAGTCCTGATTTTTGATAGCCTATATATCTCAGGTTATAATAAAATCGGGTCACATGTAGTTTAATAAGATAGAATGATGAGATGAGCTTAGGAAAAAAAATGAAATTAGATTAGATTAGGTTTCAACGGGTGTCTTTGCATTTTCTTGCTTCCTATGGTCTCGCAGGAGCTCAGACTTGCATCTCTAGAGACTTTTTTGACCCTTAACTTGATGTACTCAGTTTCCATATTTTTCATTCAAACTCATTCTGGCTATGTATTTCTAATATACTCCTCTTTCGATCACATTTTCTTCTCCTTTTCTTAAGATCGGTAGGTTGAATCCTTACAAGATTAATACCACCTTCTTATGAATAGAAAACATAACAAACATAAACTACATGGTTAAATTTCTCCATTAATTGATATAACCAAAGCAGATATGGCCAGTTATACATTTGGATTCGCATAATCCTATATTTACAATCGACGTCTATTTTCCTTCTCTTATAAGATATAAAAACCTAATGAAGGAAATGCCATTTACAAAACTTCGCTTATTAATTGCATTTTCTTCTCCGAAGCAATCAACAAATTATCTCCACTCTTTTCTTATTTGTCGAAACTTAGTCCGATAGTTTTGTTCATGTTGAGTAATTTTCTAGAGTTTTATTAATGGTGCCGAGAGAAACACCATCAAACAATCTTTTATGGGTGGGTAATCTTACCCTTGGTATTATTGATGCTGCCCTAATGTCTTTGTTCTATAACTTTGGTCGGCTTGATCGTGTAACGACATATAACTCTCGCGGTTTTGGATTTATAAATTTAGAAAAATCAACAACTCCAAGAAGACTAAAGATGCTCTTCAAGGATTCTTCTTTCATTGAAATCCTCTTAGGATCATATTCGTTAAGACGGTTTAGAGATAAACAAAAACACAAACCGGCTTAGTGAATTCGATCCTAAGAGGATTGCCATGAAAGAAGGATCCTTGGAGTGCATATTTAGCCTCCTTGGAGTCGTTGATATTTCTAAATTTGATAAAATTGAACCCGCGAGAGGTATATGTCGTTACTCTATAAACCGGGACAAAGATCTAGATCAGAGACATTAGTCCAACCCTAGCATCAGGGGTAATATACCGACCCATTGAATATTGCTTGATTGTGTTTCTCCCGATGCCATAAATGAAACCCTAGCAAATTAGTTAACACAAACAAAACTATCAAACTGAGATTTGGGCAAATGAGAAAAGAGAGAAAATAACTCGTTGATTACGGCGGAAAAGAAAATGCAATTAAGTAAGTGAAGTATTGTAAATGACGTTTCGTTCTTTGTGTTTTCACATTTTATAGGAGAAGGATAATTCACAATAGACATCGGTTGTAAATATAGGACTATGTGAATCCAAAAATATAACGGGTCACAACTGCTCTAGTTATATCAATAATTGGACAAATTGAACTCTCTAATTTATGTTTGCTTTATTTTCTATTGAAGACATTTGTTTCTTGGGAAATTTTTCTATTTTATATATATATATATATATATGTATGTATAATAAGAGATGTTCTTTGACTTTTGTTTGTTTTATAAAGCATTGTGTCATGAGCTGCCACCACATCATGCCTCGTAAGCACCACATGGCATAATGATATGAATTTGGAAGAATAAGTATGCTAACATTTATGGGAAGATTCTAGATATATGAAGAAATTCTTGGAAAGACTAGAATATCTAGGAAGAATTCTTGAAAACCCTAAAGAATATTCTAGGCACGTATAAAATTCTAGAAGAAGGGTTTATTTGTAAATATGTAGGGACTTATGTACCAATTATGATTTAAAATTTAACCCCTGAGTTCGTAGTATATATAGACGGGCACCCATTTTTAAATTAACCAAGGAAATGCAAGCAATCTTCCAAGCAATACGAAAGTTTCCTTAGAAACTCTCTTGTGGCCTTCTTCATTATCTTAGTGATCTATGTTTGAAAAGGCTTACTTGAGCTTACAAGATCGTGACATAATTATTAATTAAATTGTCCAGTGCCGCACGGAAAGTCTATGTTCATGAAAAAGTTGTATTAGAGCAAAGGTTGATACTAGGGGAATGGTAAATTAGAGGGACATTAACGTTGCTAGCACCACCAAATTCAGGTACGATGGTGGAATGAATCCCCAAAAATGGAGGAAGTATCTTAAGAAGAATGAAGAATTGTTGTCGGACCCTATAGAAAGTGATGCACTGACATACCACTCACCTTTGGCCACTGAGGCGACTGATGATGGACGTGGGGAGCAGCCTATATACAATAAGCATTGAATGGAGTGGGCTTTGAGTGTTGATACTGTAAGGCAGACTATAGAGATTGTAGGAAGGAACTTGAACGGGGTGGATTATAAGTTCAAGACTCTTGAGGACTTCACCGTTGAGCAGAATGATAATATCCGCAAAAAGTTAGAGGCACATAGGCAGGTAGAATATGAGACGAAGGAAATCATCACTTACTTGGACTATTGGCTTATGAATGCATTAAGCACAATCAAACCATTAATGCCGAGATTGAAACGCTCAAGGAAGGAATTGAAAATAGAGGATATGTGACATCTAATGGAGATAGGGATGCTAAGATTGAGGCTCCCAAGCCATCGATGTTCGAAGGCGCTTGTGAAACACAAGATCAGGTAGAAAATATCCTTTGGAATTTGGAGAATTACCTCAAGCGAAACAAAGAGAAGAACGAAGAGAACAATATCAACACTGTTGTATTGTACCTCTCGCAGATGGACATTCTTTCATGGAAGTGAAAGGAGTCTGAGATAGGGAATGGGCTATTTACCATCAAAACATGGGAGAAACTCCAAATAGAGTTAAAAAAATCTTTCTTCCCAAACAACGTAATCTATGAGGCAAAGCACAAGTTTAGGGAGTTGAAGTTGATATGTAACATACGAGCATATGTGAAAGAGTTCACCACTCTCAAGTTTCAGATTCCCAACCTCACGGATGAAGATATGCTGTTTCACTTCGTTGATGGGCTAAAAAATTGGGCTAGAACGGAGTTCGAGCGCCGAAAGGTTGGACTATTGATGAAGCCATTACGCAATCCAAAGCTTTGATAGATTAAAGCATGACAAACGAAGAGTAGAAGAGATGAGAGATAGTAATGACCAAGGTGGGGTTATCATGGTTAAAGTGAAGAGCAACAACCACATCCCAAGAATCATGACAAATAGCAGTCTGATAGCAAGAAGTTTGGATGTCAAAGTCATGCTGACAGGAAGACATGGACTACAAAGGGAAATGGTTGCTACATATATGATGAGCCATATGACTATGAGAGATGCCATGGACTAAAGAACCTTGGTGCCATATTACGGGAATGGAAGGAGAAATATACAAAGTACCAGGGGAAGGTTAACACACAACATAGTTGGGCCTATTGAATTAAGCGGAGCTATCACAATTCAATCAGAGAAGCCGAAAGAATATAGTGCACAGTATGTAGACATCATGATCAATGGATGACCCACTCGTGCTATGGTCGACATTGGTGCAGAGGCCACCATCAAGTACAAGAATGCAATAAAAAAGTTGGGGTTGAGTTACAATCCAAGTAATACCCACCTCAAGACAGTAATACACCATCGATATTCATGTACGGAGTTTCTCTGTAACATCTCGCATATTGAAAGAACTAGAAAGAGCTAGAATTAGAAAGAGTGATTTTTGGAAATAAGTTTGAGTTTTTAGTCAACTTCAAATGACCATAACTCCTAGCTCAGGATTAGTTAGCTGTGTTTCCAAATATCGTAGGAAAGATCTTGGAATAATCTTTCCAACTCTGCCAAGTTTGCATGATTCTGAGTTTGTATGAGTGAGTTATGGCCATTGGAAGTTGGGTTGTACAAATAAGGAAAGTCCAATCCGGATTTTAGAAGGGCATTATGGTCTTTTCACTAACCAATTAATTAATTTCTTTTTTTGTAATTAATTTGGGGTCTAAACTGATTGGATTAAGTTTACGCTTTTGAGAAACAAGTTAGGGTTTTGAGAGAAGAGAAAACAAGAGGAGAAGGAGCAAGGAATCGTCAAGTTCTTAAAGTGAGGCTCGTGGATTTCGTCAAGGGGTTATCCCTATGAGGTATGTGAGTCTTTCATAGTGTTGGGTTCGTTCACCCACGCGCCAATCATGTTTATTTCAGCGAAGTTTGTTCTAGAAAGTTGAAAGTTGATGAATCTTGAATGGTGTTCTTGAAATTGACCGTCATTCTTGAGTTAGGTTAAGATTAAGGAGTTCCTTGAGGTTAAAATATTGTTTCCTTGGGTTTCTTCTGTTAGATTATTGTGTATGCATGCTGGGTATCTGAATCTAAAGAAGAATTGAGAAAAATAGTCGAGTTTGGGTGAATTGGGACTGGAAAACGAAAGAAGGAAAAAGTCAGGCAAATCAGGTGCCCCAGGCCACATCGCGGACCTGCCCCTCAGTTTCAAAAAATTCATCCTCACGTCTCGGAGCGGTCACGGACCTCTCTGCCTTAAAAATTATTTTTGCGACAACAATTTAAATACACCTCCGCATCGCGGACTAGTTTCCAGGCAGTGATTTCTTGATCATTTCTCATGTTTAGCTATCTAAAATCATTCCTAAACATCATTAGATCTTTCCTATCACAAATCACAATCCTTTAATCCATAATTCAATTCAAGGAAAGTTAAGAGTCAAGTCAAGCGAAGTTAAGAGTCAAGTCAAGAGAAGTCAAGAGTCATGTCAAGAGAAGTTAAGAGTCAAGTCAAGATAAGTCAAGAGTCAAGTTAAGAGAAGTTCATAAAGTTTCCAAAAAAACTTTACAAATGTTTTAACTTTGTTTTAAGACTTGAGTTTTGAGTTGAGTAAAGAGTAAAGTTTGAATTGCATTTCTTTAGAAGAGTATATCGGGACTATGTACTCCCAAAGAGTATATGTCTTCAAATTTAAACAAGATCATGGCTAATGCAATTGATAATCCTTTCTCTATTATTTTTAAAGTGTAGCTAAAACCCTAATTCTTGGGGTGTGATCATGTGTTTATTTGTCTAATTATCGTATGGGTATTGTTGTTTGATGATGAAATTTTTGTTTTAATGTGGGTTTAATCATTAGCTAAGTTTTATTTTATGAATAGTAGTTGCAAATACAATTCTAATTTTCAGTTCTTAGCTTGCTTGAGAAAGAGGTTTTGTAACGACTCAGAAAATGATAGGTTAATCTAGAGCCTAAATGTGAGGGTTAATGTTAAGGGTTAAGCGCAAGGGCTAAGGGTTTTGGGTGTAGGTGATGGTGAGGGGCCAAGGCCGCGTAAAAACTAAGCCTAGCCACTGCCTATCGAGACCACGAGGATCTTCATGACCCGTGGTGGCCACCACGAGTACTGCTTCCACCCATGGTTGGCATGGAAGTGTGCCCTAGAAAGGTTCCAAGCCAAGGCACCCCTTAACGAGCCACTTCATGGCTCGTGGTCATGACCACGGGCCATGGGAAGGCTCATGGGGTTGCCTTAGCTTGGTGGGATATGTGCAATGTTGAGGAGGCTACTGCCTCAAAGACCACAGGCACCACCACGAGCTGTGGTGCCCTAGACGGTCTGTACAAATGGTCGTGTAGATCACTTGGGCTCAAGGGGAGGCAAGGCAACTTGGCCAAACTACTGCCTCGTGGTCTTGACCACAGATCGTGGGATGTCTCGTGGTCTTGCCTTAGGCCCTTGAGGGCTTGGCAAGGTGGAGAGGCACACTAGTCAATGGACCACGGGTACCACCACGAGCCATGGTGCCCCTCATTACCCGTCAAAGTGGGCGTAGTCACTGACGGGGCTGCCCAAGTTAGGGGTTTTTAAGTAATTTCATTTTAATTAATTATTAAGTGGAGTTGTTTAAAATTGTTTTATATCACTAGTATATATAGTTTTGAGTCTTAAAACAAGTCATTTACTCCTTATTTCTCCAAAACCCAAATCAAATCAAAAGAGTACCTCCTCTCAATAGTTCTCTCTCTAGAAGTTCCCAAAGAAGAAGAAGAATAAGTGGGAGCTAGGGTTTGTGGATTCAAGGTGTTCTTCCTCAAATTTCTTGGGGATTCACAAGCAAGGTATGGTGATCCTTCATCTAGGGGTAGCTTCCACCCTTAGAGTCCATTCAAAGTTAGTTTTCGAAGTTTTCAAGTTTCTCAAAACCTAGGGTTTTACTCTAACTCATGGGTTCCTTATTCAAACATTTTCAAATGGTTATTAATGATAAAATATGATTGCATTAGTGTTTAATTGATGATTTATGATGAAAATACTCTATGAACCCATGAATTCCTTCAATTCCTAAATTGTCCCCCCAAGATTAACAGATACCTTAGGAGCTAGATTGAAATTCTTACAATGCTAGTTTATAGAACTATGTGAAAAACATAAAGAAGAAATAAAAATGGAAAAGATATTAGTAAAAAACTTAGCATGTTGCAAAACTAAAACAACACCCAATTTGGATGTACAGATAGATATTATAAAAAGAGGTATAATAAAAAATACAGATCAAAATATAAATATAAAAAACTAAGAAGAAGATACTATGTAAAATACTATAAAACTAAAAGACCATATAGGCCAAAGAAAAAATTAACAGAATTTACTTGTTATAATTGTGGAAAAATAGGACATATAGTTAGAGATTGTAAATTACCTAAAAATCCAAAGAAAAAACAAATATAAAAAATAATAATAAATGATGAAAAATATATGCAAATAGAATACATAGATTATGAATTAGAAAGTGAGGATAACATATATGAAATATCAGAAAATGAAATAAAATTGGTATCAGAGCCATGAATAAAAAGAAAATAGCTAGTAGAAAACTAAGAAAAATAAGAAGGAAATTAAACAAATTATACCCAGAATACAAACAACTCAATATCATTAAAACTAATAACGATAAATTAGAACAATTGATAGATAATATATCTAAACTAGAATATAAATACATTCAATATTTAAAGATACAATGAATAACGAATATAAACAAAAACTTACTGAAACAATTGTAGCAAGAAGACAAGAATTAAGACTTAGGCAACATAGACTTAACAGTAATATATTTGCAGGAACTTGCAAAAGAGCTATAACAGCACAAAGAAAAAACATTTTATACTTAAAAATACAAATAGAAAACTTAGAATATAAACTACAACATAATTTATAAATGAATAAAGAAGAATCTGCAATAGATGAAAAAACATATGAAAACTATGACGGATTAAAAATAAAGATACTATTTTCTAATCTAGGAAGAAGATATAAGAAAATAGGAGAAAATATAAATTTAATGCTAGAAAAAGAAACAGTAAAATTAGAAGATAGTTTAACCGCTATGATAAGAATAACAAAAGAAAACGAAGAAATAGATAGAAAAACAAGAATTGAAAAAGTAAAACAAGCAAAAAAGGAAGTACAACAATTAGAATAAGTAAAAAATACTAAAATAATAGAACTAGAAAAAGAGTTAGCAGTATTAAAAGAAATGTATGAAATTAAACAGAAAGAAAAAGAACAAAAAACAAAATTAGCAAATGAGATAAATAAATTTAAAGAAAAATTGCAATTAGAAGAAGAACTAGAAGAAAACAATCAAGATAATCTACCTAAAATAGGAATTGATGAAATAAACGACGATAATCTAGATGAACAACATTCAGAAACAAGTGAAACATATACAGAACTCTTAGAAAACAGAACAAAAAATCCAGAAGTAAATACAGGTGATGTAGAAATGGATGAAAAACCCAGTACATCAGGAATAAAAAACCGAAAAAACTTAAATCCAAAATATTATAATGCTAACTATGAACAATATGATAGAAATAAAACTATATGGGATAAAAGATTGAATAAAAAATGGACACCAAAACTAATAACGGAACAACATAATTTCTTAGACTTAGACTATGTAGAAGATATAAATAAAACAATCCAATTATGGATGGGTTATTTATCAAAACAATTAATAGACAATAAAATAGGAATGTCAGAAACACCAAGATATATAGAAAGAACACTTATAGGAACAGTAAAATTATGGTTACAAAACTTAACAAACGAAAGTTTAAATACATTAAGGAATAATTGAAAACAAAAACCTGCATAACAAAGAACATGAATATATAAATACATGATGAAATGATAAAAAGCTATAAAACTTTAATCCTATATATACTTGGAGGTATAAAGTAATTGAATTAAGAAGAATCATATGGGAAAAGATATTTAATAATGACGAATCAGAAGATATATTAAACCAACAATGGTATGAAATATACCTACATGAACTATAGTTAGACCTCGAAAGAATAGAATTATATGATTGAGAAATAGAAGATTCAGATTAAAAAATGAACTACGAATATTTACAATATTGGACAGAAGCTATAAAAGATATAAAACTAGTAGAACAATTACTGGAGAATAATTTATATATGTACCTAAGAATCCAAGATATGTTATATCTAGAATACATCATAAATAATATTAAAGAAATATCAAGATTAAAACACTTAGCAAAAGAATATTACAACAAAATCTTTAGCCAAACATAATATATTAAGCATAAAAACCAGATGAATGAAGTGGGTTTGTTGATTGTGAAAGCATGTGAATGGAATTTGTTTAAATTGCTTTAGGTTATTGAATTATATCACTATACATGCATTAATTGTAGTAAATTGTTGGTGTGTTGGTGATTTGAGATTCATGGCCTTGAAGGGCATAGTATGAGGAATTGAGGAATTGAGTATGGCCTTGTATATGAATGTGCATCTAATGAAGGTAATATGATCTTGTCTTGAATGTAATTGTGTTATTATTGAAAGGCTATTTCTCAATTTGACACTCATGAATGTGAAAGGTTTCTATAATGTGAAATTATATCTTGAATTGGTAGGCTAAGGCATTTTTTTCTTGTATTGATGAATGTGACCTTGAATGTAATATCATGTCTTGAATTGGTAGGCTTATGCATTTCTTGTATAATGAATGTGTCTTGACTTGATGTAAGATGAATCGATAGGCTTATGGCATTCCTTTCATAAATGACTAATGAATGTGTCTTGGCTTGATGAATATGAATCGATAGGCCAATGGCACCCTTCCACAAATGATGTTAATGAACTGTGGGATCGGTAGGCTTATGGCACCCTTCCATGAATGTTGATGATAAACCTTGAATTGGTAGACCTAAAGTTGGTATCCCTTTCATGTGTGAAATAATGCACCTTGTATCAGTAGACCCAATGTTAATGGTACCCTTCTTGGAAAGTCAATGAGCTATCCTTTATGTACCTTGAATCGGTAGACCTATTGGTGGTGGCCCTTTCTTGTGTAATGTACTTGGGTTGGTAGCCCTAGTGTTGGTAGCGCTCTCAAGTACAATAATGTTAATGAGAATGAAATACTCTATGGGAATGGAGGCTAATCACCGAGTGGATATGGTAAGATGGAAACTCTCCCAATGTTAGGCTAGGGTTCCAATGAACATCTTCCTATCCTATAACTATGTGCCCACATAGGATATTAGCTAGTGGTTTTGACCTACGCTAAAATGTTACTGGTCTTACCTTAGGCAAGTGGACCACCTCTTTACGGTGTGGGGCCATATGACACCGGATTCCATGGTTAGCTCTCATGGTCTATATCGTTTAATGCCTATTCCCATCATGTGAGATGTGCACTATGGTTTATTGAGAAGTTCTATGAAGTGTGGGTGGTAGTATGGGATGCTATCCATGTATTGGACGAGTAGGCTTTGAGAGGGTCATGGTGAGTTCTCTAATGTCTTAATGACTAATGAATGAAAGTACTCTTAATGAAGCCAATGAAGAATGTTGGCTTAAATGTCTAATGTAATGATGCATTCTATACTTGGGTTGTAATATGAGTTATTTTCCCTTGTCATGACTTATGAAATGAATGTGTTCCTTATGCATGAGTATTGCTTGAAGTTAAGTATGAAATAGTAAGTTTATCTAAGGTGGCCTCAAAGTGGCACTTAGTAGGGATAGTGGCATGGGGTGGTATCCTTACATTGCACAAGTGTAGCTTAGGGTTACTTAAGGGGAATGTTCAAATGTGTTGATTATGACTTGTATGATGATTATACTTGTATTTTTGTCTCTTACACAAATGTACATGATATTTCAAAAAAAGTGGCATAATGCTTGGTTTCCAACCAAATATGTCCCTTTAAAGCATGTTTTTGCATGGTCATCATACTTAGTACATTTTTGTGTGCTAACACATATTTCTCTTATTTTACTATAGGTGTAGGTTCCGGCAAATGAGTTGCTATTCATCTAGTTCAAGGGCTTGGATTGAGATTCCTCCAAGGCTAAGTGGTATGTCCTCATAGATCGAGGACAAGTGTTCAGATGTTTCTTTCCTTTCCTGTAAAAGACTATTGTTAGATTTTCGATTGTAAAGCGTCGTGACCCTACTTTTGTTTTGGATATTGTTAAGATGGCCATGTGAGACTAAAGACTTCCATTGTGTTTTAAATGAGTATTTTTGGATTGTATGGATTTAATTAAGTTTTAATTTCATACCATTTTCCTTTTATCGAATGTTGTGAATTCTACGAGGCTTTACGAGACCCTTCGGGGTCAAGTACGCCATGTCACTTCCGGGGTATAGGCTTGGGTCGTGATAGGTTTTGGGACCAAAGGTTTTGATTAATTATTTATGGGTATTGGGTTAATATGGGTTCAACTCGAGAGAGTAAATCTTAAATCCAATCCTACCCATCTAGCTCGAGAGAGTCGATGTACTAAGGTTGTGGGTTGGTTATCTTGTTAAGCTTGTTGATGTTTGAAAGAAATCACTTGAGCCGTAGTAGTTGTTCGAGAGAAAACCAATGCACTTAAATTCCAGCCTACCCATAGTGTTTCAACAAATCATCGTTAGATTTCCATTACCCATATAGAATAATTAGGCTATAACCGATCACATCCCAAGAACTCCTCTCCATATTTTTATTTTCCCCTGTTTTCATTGTTGTTTCAGTTGTTCATTGCAAAACGAAACCCCCCATCTGACATTAGTTGTCACCCTTTTAGATTTAGTTGTTTGTTTTCGATAATATTTATTCCTATAACCATTATAACACGTTTGCACTTCTTAATTTAATTGTAGAAACGTACCACTCCCTGTGGATTCGAGCCCAATTCTTCATTAGGTGTTATACTTCTTAACGATCGTTTGCACCTAGAATTGGAAGACGTGTGCTTGAAACGTTAATCAACAAGTATATCGCCAAAAGTTATAAAGTCTTACACTCAACTTTCAGGGTAAGAAAGGTGAGTTCAAAGACATTTGATGAACCACCGAGTCATTAGGCGATCTCGACAAAGCTCACCTAACTACCCTTCGTACCAGATATCTACCCCGACTTTCAATTTTCAATATTCAGCCAACCACAATAAGATTAAAGCCCTATTCTATGCAATTAAACCCAGACCCACTTCAATATCGATCCTGGGGTACTCAAACTTCCCTTGATTTGTCTAAAATTGGCCAATCAACGTTGTTTACATCCCTACATTATTCAAATAACGTGAAACGTCGTGGTGACTCAAAAAATAATGAATTAATTCAATTTTAAAAGTGTTTTAAGAAAAAAGAATTTTAAAGGAGTCGGCAACTAATTTTAGGAAAATTTAGGACACCAATTAATTAATTAACATAAAAGAATGTTTACGAAACCAATAGATTCTAGGTAAGGGGTTCAAGTTATTTCGAAGGGAAGGTGTTAGGCATCTTTTGAAATCCACAATTGTGGGTCCCGACAGAATTCATTTTTTCAAATTGAGCAGGAGATAAAAATAAAATACAACTATAATAAACATGCAATATACATAAAAAAAAACAATAATATAAGACACGGCCTAAAGTTTGCCTAACATCGATATAAACGAAATAATTCAAATTTCATTTGAATAGCTTCTATGGGAAGCAACTCTGGGTACCTGTAGAGACACATAGTAAAAGTGTTAGTACTAAGTAAATATGAATAAAAGTAAATGAATTAAATAATAACTTCAAAATAAAAACCCATCTTATTAACATAGGAGACCTTGGAAATCGACGGTAATTTCTTCATTGGCCAATTTATTTTTTGATTAATACTAACCATAACAAAAACTAAATAATCAAAATAGAAACAAACTCTTAGAGGAAAACTCCATGGCAACATCACATTTGCTAAAACAATCTCTAAACCAACAAAAACTTATCCAATACTATAACAAATAAATAATAATTAATAAAAAGGAAGTGATAAAAATAGTAATATTAAAACATGCGTTAAGTAATCACAATAAAGGTTACATGGTAAAAAACAACTTGAAACTACTAAAGAATTCAACATATTCACAGATAAACACAAAATATTCATACTGAACCCTCTAAGCCAAGTAAAATTTAATTAAAGTAAAAAATGAAGTAAGAAACAATAGATATAAATATCAAAATAAAGAAGTAATTTAACTAAGAAAAAATACTAAAATCAGCTAAAAAATAGCTATGTACAAGTAAATGAACTTCACAAAATAGAACCTATTGAGTTAATAAACAAGGAAACGGGATCTGAACTTTTACCAATGATGGGGTTTACGATTTTGCCCCGTTGATGTTCAGTGGTGGGTTTGCTGCTGCGGCAGAAACTGGAGCATTTGTTGTTGCTATTGTTGTTTAGGTTACCGAATTCTGGCATCTGGTTTGCTGGCAATGAGGAGAACGGTTTTTTTTTTTTTTTGGTGGTGTTTTGTCTAATTTCGGTGGTTTCAGATGGTTGTGGGTCTAGTTTTGGTGGCTCATTACTAGTGGATTTGGGGCTGTTGTTGGCTATTTTGGTTCATGGCAACGGAAAGTGGGTGAGCATCGGTTGTATGGTAGTGGGCGGTGCCAAATTTTTCTGCTGGTCGGGGAAGAGAAAAAGTGTGGTTTTGGGAGTGGACGATGTTCACTGGTAGAAGCAACGAGGTTTTGGGTTGTTTGTCGGAGAACAGAAGAGGGTTTTGGGTTGTGATAGTTTCCCGGATTCCGGCATACTCATCGAAAAAAATAAAAATCCATTTTATCAATAAAAATCTCAAAATTCACCCTCAAATTTAATATTTATCCACCACCACTAAGTTAATGACCAATAAATAGCTTAAATAAAAATTCGAAAACCAACTATAGTACAATACCACTATCTTAATATAATGGACCAAAACTACTAGTTAATAAAATATCTATGTATGAAATATTATCCATATTTGAATGAATTTCTAGACTGTGTAAAATATCAAAATGAATATTAATAAATGTAAGGACTAAAATGAATATTAAAGATTGAAATGAACGTAACCAATGGCATGTAAAATGGAATTTAACAGAAAAATTGATTTAATCAATATGAACAAATATTTGAATGTAGTCAGCCGGCTGTGAATATATCAAATCTGAGAGTTTAATACAAAAGAAATATCAAACTCAAGAAACTAAGCTGAATCTAACTATGTCTGAAATAAGCCTCTAAACTGACTAGAAATGTTGGGACATGCCCCAACTAGGTCTAGCAAAACTGAAACTAAAGACTAAAAGCGATAAAGATAAACATGTCACTAGTCCTCGAAGAATGAGGACT
>JAJOOR010014805.1:0-25575 GCA_036250505.1 Solanum acaule
AGCCGGTGGATTGAGAAGTGCAAGCTTTATATCACAACTCCGAAAACCCGCTTCCCCTAAAACTCGGCTCACAATCGGGTCATCCAAAATGGATAGTATAAAATGCTTCAGTTCAACTTTTAGAGTAGAAATCGAGAAGTTAGAGGAATTCTGTTGTTGAAGTTGTTGATAGATGTGGAAAGTATCAGGATGCCTTCTTTGGTTAGCTTGTGAGCGCTTGATTGCTGCCATGAGAGAATTAGAAATAGGCGGCTCGTCTAGGGTTTTGGCTGTGGGCAAACGATCAAGAGAAACGCTGACGCTGAGTTCTAAAGCTCTGAATTGGAGCCGTGGTGAGTACGCGCAGCTGCGAGCACGTGCACAGGCGTCACGGATGGTAGATGATGGAAGTGCAAGAAGCGCAGAAACGGCATGGAGAGATGTAGTCTGCGCGTGGCTCCGGCGACGAGCGACGGCTACTGCATCGTCTAGCGCACGCGCTGCCTCCTCCGTCAAGCATTGCTTGGCAGTGCTCACCGGCGTTGGCATCGCCGGTAAGCAAGCTCCTATATTCAATTGAAATTGAAATGAAATGAAAAAAATAGTTACTCTACTAGTTTGTTAAAATAAAAAAATACATATTTTCTTTTCTTTGAAGCAAAGATTGAAGGAAAAATTAGTGTATATCAGGGAGGGTAGGGGAGGGGAGGGTGGGCCAAATTATTGATAATGGAACAAACACATACTGTTACAAAAAGGCCCTGGGGGTATAAATTCTGTTAACATTTCAAAAGAAGAAATATCTTTTCCACTGCTTTTATAGATTTATGGCTATTCAATTTTTGGTTAGCATTCATCATAGTGATAAGAGGAGACATGAGATGCCGTGTCCACTAGATAACACTAATGGGACCATATAGCTACGCTGCACCAACGTCACATCAACCTTTTCAAACAAAGATAGAGGGGCTCGCTAGTGGAAACAGGTCAATTCCTACTTCGTATTTCATCTCATATGCTCTATGGCAAAAAAGGATGAATCATGAATTGACACCATCTTTTCTTATACTTTTCTCCTTCTCTTTACAATTAAATTAGCTAAATCTATTTTTCCTAAAATAAACTGAACTTCATTAAAGTCATTGTTTCGGGCCCTAATATTATATGAAAATTATTGCAATAATTAAAAAATCGATATAGATAAATTCGAGAGGAGATGTGGATGTATCCGAGAGATGATAGGGATATATTCGTGTAACACCTCGGAAATGGAAAAGTTGAAAGGAAAGGAAAATTGTAGGTTTTGCATTGATCCAGTGGTCTACGATACAAATCTATAGACCGTAGGAAGAAAATCGTAGAACTAGGGTTTAGTTTTTCGAATTTCAAGTTTCTTGAGTATGACCTACGAATGAATAGGACTAGTCGTAGAAAATTGGACGAGTCGTAGAAGGGTTTCGTATAGGCAATCCAAACTTAGTGAAATTTTGGGTTAAAAGAGGGGTCTACGAACATTAGAAGGTTTGACGGTCTGTAGAATGGAGTCATTGGAAGTTGGCCAAATTTAGGCCTCACTAACTCGACCTACGATTTACCAGTATGGTCCGTAGAAATTTCTTTGGCCCATAGATCCAAGCGTAGGGTCCTCCCGCAGTTATTTATTAAGGGTATTTGAGTCTTTTTCAATGCACTCAATACCTATACTATGTCGTTTTGATCCAAATTTTAAGTCCTATAACTACCTTTTATTGTTAAATCTACCCAAACCCTTTCATTTTCTAAAATCCCTAATTCCCATCCACGTCATCCTCTCCATATTCTCTTAATATCAAGGAAAAATACTTAAGGATTCAAGCCTCAAGTCTTTTTTTTCCTCCATTTATTTTGGGCTTAGATCATCAAGGTATGTGAGAATTCATCAATGGGTTCTGTTCACCCATTGAGTCCCAAAAGATCTCAATTCAACAAATTTAATTTCATCAAAATTGTTTTGGTTTTCATCCAATTCTCCATGGGTCTTCATTGTAATGTTTCGATTGTTTGATTTTTATCTTATTATGATTAATTTGATTCAATTACATGATTTTCAATTGATTTCATATGGACTCATGCATTGTTTATATTTTGACTATAAATTTATGAAGATATGAGTTTATGAATGAAAGCTATGAATTTATCAATGTTAATTTATGAAAGTTTATGAATGATTTCTGAAAAGTTATTTTATGATCTAAAAGTTTCTTTAAGATGAGCATCAATGAAAATGTGAAAAGTTTTCTCAGATAAAGGGATCGTGATTTGGTGAAAGATTTTCTTCCACATGCATGATTCATGATTTAAGGAGATACTCTATGATGTTTTAAGCTTGGATTAGTAATTTAATTGTACTTTTCCATGTATGATGATATGTTAGGAATATAACTATTCCGTTGGAATTTTACCTGGCACCGAGAGGATATTGGGATGGATGCTGTCATGTTAGTAGAGATCGGGTCTCTAGTAGCAATCTCTGTGTCCCTAACTACGTGCCTTGTAGAATTTTCTTAGAAAGACATAGCTAGTGGATCCACCTAAGCTAGAGGTTTATGGTCCTTTATGTCACGAACTTAGAGTCTCACTAAAGCTCCGTACGACACTTGACAACTTACTCACTAATCTTTCAAGATCTTGTAAGCGCAAGTAAGTCTTTGAACTACGATCGCTAAGAGAATGTAAAGAAAGACTTAGAGAACTTTGAAAGAAGGTTTTGTATTGCTTGGAAGATTGCTTACAACTTGCTTGATTGCTTGCTTCAAGCTTGGATGGTTTACAAATGAGAGTCCCTCTATTTATACTACAATCCTAGGGGCTAAAGTGTAAATAATAATTACTACTCAAGTTCCTACATATTTACAATTTAATCCTTATTCTAGAATTCTCTACAACTCTAGAATATACCAAGAACTTTCCATGTGATTATTTAACCTTTCCTAAGAAATCTCCATACTTCTCTAGAATATTCCACTAAGGACTATTCTTCTTCCAATGTAAGCCTTTCAAGGAAATATCTAGGGAGTTCTAAAATCTTCCACAAACCTCTCCACATATCTAGATTATTCCTCCCCACTTCTAGTGCAATATTTGAAGAGCAAAGTGGCGGGTCATGACACTCTCCCCCACTTATTGATGCGACGACCGCGTCGCATCATCGTTGCATAGCCAACCGAGTCTTGTCTTCTCGCATGTGCGACAAATAGTTCATTGACTCGATCAATGCCCTCGTGCAACTCCTTCAACTTCTTCTTTATCTCTTCTAGCTTGGCCTTATGATCTACCTCCTTCCTAAGAGGCAAGCGACTTGGAGGCTTCTTTGGCATCACGTCATTGTTCTTTTCTAGAACCTTCTTCGTGCATGGTCACAAGGACCCTTTAGCACCATTGTCTTCTTCCGAACTTGCAATGGTGGCTACGAATGTTGACTCCTTCTTTTTAAGGCTTCTCTCAAGCTGCATGGCCGTTAGTCGAACTTGTCCTTCCATCTTCGGTACCTTAACCAGGGGCACCATACATGATCCTTCTTGCTCCATAACCAAAATTCATTGGAGGTAAGGATCGATCACCACGGGATAATTCTGGAAGAACTTTTGCCGATGAATTATATCAAAAAGGTCTAAAGGAGCGACAGTGAAGTTGGTTTTACCTTGCCACTCGCCTAGCGTTATGCTTACTCCATGCGCGACTCCACACACGGGAGTCGGTGGTGCATTGACCTTACTGATTTGGGCGTTACTTGGACTGTAACTCAGCCCCAACCTTGTGGTTGTCGTCTTGGCCTCTTCACCCATGTTGACCATAGACTGAGCGGGTCTTCCATTGATCGTGATGTCGACATACTGCGTGTTGTATTCTCCCGACTTCCTTGGCTGCTTCGTGATGGCTCTGCATAGTCGTATCAATCCCAACTACGTCGTCTCTACGACTTGTCCTAGCTCCTGTGCATCCTTCTCCTTCTGCTCCTGTTGGATAGCACCAAGCTCTTCAGTTCAGGGCACCTTGCATAGCCATGCGACCCACCGCATATGTAGCAACAGTTTCTTTTGGAAGTTTTTGCCTTTTTCTCTGTGTCGCCATGCCATCTAGACTTCTTGCCATCGGACCTATAGGCATCATGATTCTTGGGATGTGGCCGTTGGTCCTTGATTTTGCCACGATCTCCCCTACCTTGGTTATGACTACCTCTCATCTCCTCTCCTCTGGCTCTATTTGGCTTTTCGTGCCTGAAGTCTGTCAAAGCTTCGGCCTGCATGATGGCTTCATCGATAGTCCTGACCGTTCAGCGTTCCAACTCTGTCCTGGCCTAATTTTGCAGCCCATCATGAAGTGGAACAACATATCTTCATCCGTGAGGTTGGGAATTTAAAGTGTGAGGGTTGTGAACTCCTTCACGTATGCGTGTATGTTGCCCGTCTGCTTCCACTCCCTAAATTTACGCTTCGCCTCATAGATGACGTTGTTAGGGACGAAAGCCTTCTTGAACTCCACTCGAAATTGCTCCCAAGTGTTTATGGTGCAAAGTCGCTTCCCTATTTCCGACTCTTTACGCCTCCACCATAGCATGGCAATATCCGAAAGATACAATGCAGTGACCCTTTCAAAAGGATACTACCACTTAAACAAGAAATCTAATTAAATACTTGCGACATTTAAAAGAGTTTAACTATGGCCATATTGATTATAATTTAGTAGATGGATTAGGTTCATAAAGAAAAAAAAAGAAATAGTTAAGGATGTGCATCCTGCCCATTTAAACATTTATTTGATGTCAAATTGATAATGCGCAGAATTTTAACTTATGGTGGAAA
The DNA here is from genome assembly GCA_036250505.1 of Solanum acaule. Taxonomy (NCBI): domain Eukaryota; kingdom Viridiplantae; phylum Streptophyta; class Magnoliopsida; order Solanales; family Solanaceae; genus Solanum; species Solanum acaule. The sequence goes on from JAJOOR010014805.1 coordinate 4,821, forward strand.
AATCCTTCCAAAATAATATAAGCCAATAACTCATGAGATTTTTATGCATATATTATCCTCACACTGCAAAAATGATATAAAAGAATATTACCAACTTTCGAGTACCCAAATTAGGTGGTTCATGCTTCACACAACCATTCAAAACAAGTGGTAAATTTAATATATTACGAGACTTGGGCTTACACACCCCAAAAGAACAAAACATATAGTCATACTTATATTACAACCCATGGTGACATGATCAAATTAGCCCTCAAAATTTCATGTAAATATACAACACATAGATCATGTATAAGTCCCAAGGTTTATACAAAATATAGATGCATATATGCAAATGTGATCTTCCTTAAGGCTCTCAAAATCTCCATCTCCAATGGCCAGCTTCATGCCTCCTCTCGATCATTCCCTATGATAGAAACAACTATCGCTAAGCATAATTTTTACCTTGTCTTCTGTTTGTTGCATAATTTTAGGACCAATAAGTTTCCTTTCACCAACTTCACTCCAATAAAGAGGGGTCCGACACTTTCTTCCGAATAAGGCTTCATAGGGAGGCATTCTAATACTCGATTGGTAACTGTTATTGTAAGCAAATTCTATCAAAGCCAAATGTTTGTCCCAACTACCCTCAAAATCCTTAATGCAAGCTCGAAGCATATCCTCCAAAATTGGTATCACTCTTTCCGACTGGCCGTCTATTTGAAGATGGAACGAAGTGCTAAATTTCAACTTAGTACCCAAAGCTTCTTACAAGCTGCCCCAAAATCTATATGTAAACCTTGGGTCTCGGTCAGATACAATAGACACAGGGATCCCATGTAGTCTTACAGTCTCATTAATGTACAATTCAGCTAAACGCTCAAGTGAGTAATCCATCCTGATTGCTAAGAAGTGAGCACTCTTGGTTAGCCTGTCCACAATCACCCATATTGCATCATGATTTCTTTGAGTGCGAGGAAGTCTAGAAACAAAGTCCATAGTTATCCTCTCCCATTTCCATTCCAGCATCGACAATGACTGTAGTAAACCAACTGGGACCTGATGTTCTGCCTTTACTTGTTGACAAACCAAACATTTACAAATGAACTCTGCAATGTCTCTTTTCATACCATTCCACCAATAATTTTCTTTGATGGTCTGGTACATCTTTGTACCCCCAGGATGCATTGCATATGGTGAGGTATGTGCTTCATTTAGTATTTTTCTCCTCAATTTGTCATCATTTGGGACGCATAACCTGTTTTGATAAAATAAGCCACCATCCTTCGTTAATGTAAAATCAAGTTTTTCCCCATTTTGAACTTCTCTGGTCAATTTTACAAGTTTCTCATCTAACTTTTGTGCTTCTTTCCCTTGTTCAAGTAATATTGGCTTTACTTGCAAATTAGCAATAACTGAACCTTTTGAATCAAGTGTGAAACAAACATTCATGGCTCTTAACTCAAGGAGCAAGTGAAAAGGACTCAAAGAAATGATTGTGAAGGATTTTCGACTTAAGGCATCTGTAACCATATTAGCTTTACCTAGATGATAATCAATCGTGCAGTCATAGTCCTTGATAAGTTCAAGCCATCTACGTTGTCTTAGGTTTAGCTCCTTCTGAGTACCCAAGTACTTTAAGCTCTTGTGATCAGTGTATATATGACATTTCTCTCCATACAAATAATGCCGCCAAATTTTTAAAGCAAACACTATAGCCGCAAGTTCAAGATCATGAGTAGGATAATTCAATTCATGTGGTTTTAATTTCCGAGAGGCATAAGAAATAACCTTCCCTTCTTGCATCAAAACGCATCCTAGACCATTGTGAGACGCTTCATTGTATACTACATATTCTTTCCCTTCAATTGGTAGAGTAAGTATATGCGCCTGAGTCAACAAGGATTTGAGAGTTTCACAGCTCTCTTAGCATTTGTCATCCCAAATAAACTTTACTTCCTTCTACAAGAGCTTAGTCAAAGGGGAAGCGATAATGGAAAAACCTTTCACAAAACTTCTGTAGTATCCTGCTAAGCCCAAGAAAATTCTTACCTCAGTTGGACTTTCGGGAGGTCTCCATTCAACAACTGCTTGTATCTTACTAGGATCCACCTTCACGCCTTCGGTTGATACAACATGTCCCAGAAAAGCCACTTCATCAAGCCAAAATTCACACTTGGAAAGTTTAGCATAAAGTTCTTTCTCCTTCAAAATTTTTAAAACAATCCGAAGGTGTTTATCATGGTCTTCACTACTTCTGGAAAATATTAAAATATCATCTATAAAGACAACTACAAACTGATCAAGATAAGGCTTGAATACTCGATTCATTAGATCCATGAATACTGCAGGAGCATTTGTCAATCCGAATGGCATCACTAAAAATTCATAATGACCATACCGAGTTCTAAAAGCAGTTTTAAGGACATCTTTCTCTCTAACACGCAGTTGGTGATATCCAGACCTTAAATCAATCTTTGAGAATACTTTAACACCCTTCAGTTGGTCAAACAAATCATCGATCCTTGGTAGTAGATATTTGTTCTTGATTGTTATTCGGTTCAATTTTCTATAGTCAATACAAAGCCTAAGAGTGCCATCTTTCTTCTTTATGAATAAAACAGGGGCTCCCCAAGGAGAAACACTAGGTCGAAAAAACCTTTCTCAAGAAGTTCTTGCAATTGAGATTTCAATTCTCTTAATTCTGTTGGATCCATTCTATAAGGAGTGATAGAAATAGGGGTAGATCCAGAAATAAGATCGATTGGAAATTCAACCTCTCTTTTCGGGGGCAACCAGTAAGATTTTTGGGGAAGACTTCTGGGAAATCACATACAACAGGTATGTCCTTGATACAAGGACTCTTAAACTGTGTATCAACTATGTGAGCAAGGTATGCCCCACAACCTTGACGCATCAACTTTCTTGCCAAGGCCGCAGAAATAATACTAGATGTCAATGATCTTTCACCTTGTACAATGATGTGTGAAAATGTAGGATCTTTAAAAGTCACATGCTTAGACCTACAATCTACCACTGCATGATATTTGTAAAGCCAATCCATCCCGGTAATAACTTCAAAATCCTTGAAGGGCATTTCAATCAAATCAGTAGGGAAGACTAGGTTTTGAATCACAAAGGGACAATCTTGGTAAACTCGATTACACACAACTTGATAACCCAAAGGACTTTCAACCAGCACATCATAATTAAGTCTCACAGATTTCACGTTTTCAGGAAGAACAAGTGATGAACAAAGATAGGAATGTGTAGAACCAGGATCAAATAGTGTAAACACACATAAACCAAATAAGTAAAATTTGCTGACAACCACGTCTTGTCCATCTTGATCATCCATCTGCCTCATAGCATAAGCGCGTGCAGTAGTCCTTGGTCCACTAGCTTTATTAGCTCCACTTAAACTTGCTGCTTGGGTGGTTTTAGGTCTTGCACCTCTATTAGTTTGAGGAGGATTAATAGAAGGCTTATGACCTGAGCCTTCAGTTCTCAAAGAAGGAGCATTATTAGGATTAGGGCAATCCTTCACTTTATGATCAAAGCTCCCACAATTGAAACATGCACCAGAAGCTCTCCTGCAAGTACCATAATGATTCTTTCCACACAGTGGGCAAGTGGGAACGCGAGGCTTGCCTTGGCCATAATTTGGAGTGCTAGCTGTAGAAAATTCTGATCTGTTTTGCTTTTGTTGAGGTGGCCTATTAACACTACCAGCCTTAGAATCATTAAACCTTCCCCTTTTTGATGGACGTCCAAAATCTCATCTAGGCTTTCGAAATTTGTTTTCATTTCTACTTGCTTTTTCTTTATCAAGTCGTTCCCAAGTATAAGCCGCAGACACTAACTTACAAAAGTTCTCATGTTGCAGGATCGCCACATTCTTCCTATTGGAATCATTTAAACCATTTTCAAATTTCCTGCACTTGTCTTTTTCCTCTTTAATAATACCTCCAGCATAACGAGAGAGCCTTAGAAACCTCTGTTGGTACTCAACAATAGACATACCTCGTTGCCTTAGATTCAAAAACTCTTTTTTCTTTGCATCACAATAAGCAGGTGGGACATACTTCATACGAAATTCCTTAAGAAAATCATCCCAAGTAAGAACAGGAGGTTTTACCTTGGCATTCGGAACACTTACCCACCAATCATAAGTATCCTTTTGTAATAGTGAAATAGAATACTTAAATTTCGCAACATCTGAACACTCCAACTGCTCAAATACTCTCTCCATGCGCTCCACCCATTGTTCAGCATCTGTGGGATCAACAGTACCTTCAAACTCCACTCCACCCATTTTCCTCATTTTCTCAAAGTTAATCTTGTTGGGATTATGCATCGATTCAGCCATGTGGTAGAAGAATTCAACCATTTGTTGAAAAGGAGGATTCATGGCTTGAGTACCACGACTCATGTGAGGATGTGAACCAACTCTTATACCGTGATGGTTTCCCATTTCAGACCCACTAGTGTGGGGAACATATTGATTCGAGAAATGTTCTCCAACCTCTTCCAGTGCATGAGGTTTGGAAACAGAGGTACCCGACCTTTCACGAGCAGCTTCCATAGGTCAGTCAGAAGAAGAGGCCATAACTTAATTCCTTCAAAAGGGAAGATCACATTGCATTAGGAACATGTACTTGATACATATGCACTCTACATGCGATAAAAATATTATAAACCAACAAATAATCGATGTAGAACATTTTTCGAAAGCGAACAAGTATACCAGTAATTCACAACAAAAGTCCTAGAACCACAAACCTAGGCTCTGATACCAATATTTTTAGCGACCCTTTTGAAAGAATACTACCACTTAAACAAGAAATCTAATTAAATACTTGCGACATTTAAAAGCGATTAACTATGGCCATATAGATTATAATTTAGTAGAGGGATTAGGTTTATAAAGAAAAAAAAGAAATAGTTAAGGATGTGCATCCTGCCCATTTAAACATTTATTTGATGTCAAATTGATATTGAGCAGAATTTTAACCTATGGTGGAAAAACCCTTCCAAAATAATATAAGCCAATAACTCACGAGATTTTTATGCATATATTATTCTCACACTGTAAAAATGATATAAAAAGAATATTATCAACTTCCGAGTACCTAAATTAGGTGGTTTATGCTTCACACAACCATTCAAAACAAGTGGTAAATTTAATATATTACAATATTTGGTTACACACCCCAAAAGAACAAAACATATAGCCATACTTATATTACAACCCATGGTGACATGATCAAATTAACCCTCAAAATTTCATGTAAATATACAACACATAGATCATGTATAAGTCCTAAGGTTTATACAAAATATAGATGCCTATATGCAAATGTGATCTTCCTTAAGGCTCTCAAAATCTCCATCTCCAATAGCCAGCTTCATACCTCCTCTCGATCATTCTCTACGATAGAAACAACTATCGCTAAGCATATAGCTTAGTGGTGTAAAAACTATAGGTTCGGAGCCCTCAGATTCACTAAGCTACCTGTCTCAAGTCATAGGAAGCACAATTGAAACATAACAAACAAATCAACTAAACAATATATAAAGAGTATCAAGTTTGATATTTAAAGATCCAAATGTCAAGAACGCTCATAGCACCATTTTCCAAGAGATTCAATAACAAGGCTCGCCCAATATATACATCATGTCGTCACACCAAGCACAAGTAGGTATCAAGAAAGGTCGACGCCCTGTATTAAGAAGGGTCAAAGCCCAATAATCAAGAGAACCAAGAACCATATTAAAAATGTCTTTCTAGTTCATACTTAAAATGGACAACTTCCATTCTTAAGACGGACTAAAAATTTAGAGTCAAGATGGCAAATGATCCGAATCAAGAGGCATGCCAATAGTGACAAAGTCACAGCCACAAGAAGGACAGGGTCCCAACAAGGGTTCCAGGTGTTCAAACAATCCGTACAAGTGGGAGTGTAATACAAGTGTCTTTAATATCTTAAATGATACCAATGAGACAATGTAAAGTGACAAGAGGTAACCAAGGTACCAAGATAAACTTTCAGATATACCAGCATGTAAAAAGAGTACAAGTACAAGTTTATACACAAACCTCAGTTCTTTAGCACAGAAACAGTCCAACACAACTTCAAGTGTTCAAACCGTAGACAAACCAGCGTATCAAGGTCTTCAACTTGTACACGAGTATATACAACCTTAAAAAAATGAATTTAATAACTTATTTACTTTCTAGTAGCTCAATAATGATGACTTAACACAGGGTTATCATCACAAGTAAGCCTAGCCTATACAAATACGACTATGGTCCCAAAATAGTAATTCTGGCCAACAAAGTACTTTATGTCACAACTTAGATTTGAAGCAGAAAACGGCAAAACTGGACTTTATATTCTTCATAAAAGATGTAGGTACAGCTCTTAAGCTTGCAAATAATCAAGAATCACCTCAAAATACATTTTGTACAAAAAGATATAATCAAAACACTAAAAGTTGAACATATAGGATTTCAAATTCCGGAATCTGGACAGAACTTGTCATATGTTGCGTCCCATATTTGGAATCCATAACAACTAAATTAGAGTTGTACATAAACATAAGAGTTGTAGGTATATGAATTATCTTTCCAAATCATATTTATTTACCGAAAAAGGAGTTCTAGAGACCAAGATATTCTAAAAGTAATAAACACTACTCAGCTCAGAAACAGATTTCGACTACTCACCAAAGAGAAGGGTGTATCTTGAATTCCAGCCAAAAGAACCAAGATTTTCTTGAAATTTTGTGAGTAATATTGTTAAAGGAAGTTCTACGGGTTTCGTAGAGTTAAAGGACACTAATTCTTATAGAGGAGGTGTGAGATTATGTGTTATAAAAGTGATATTTATCACTTACTAGATACATCCAAAGTCAAAGGTTGGCTGCCTCAAAGTAAAAGGTGTGCTGCCCAAAAGTATACATATATACCAATATGTATATACCTCACCTCCCTTTCAAGTTATAGATAATTCCAACTAGAATATTACGCAAATACCCCAATACAATCCATTAAATTACTATCACAATTTATGTTAAGCAAGTTTGCAAATATCACAACATTTCAAGTTCCCAAAATGAGAGTAAAACATACTGTAGTAATTAAGCAATGGTCTATCGACAAGTGACTCTTGGTTAGCATTTCGGGGTGTTACATACAACACATCGGTGTTGATCTTATTTTCATAGTTTTTCACTCGGTTACACTTGAAGTAATTATCCAAGTGCCATAATAAATTCTCCACCTCTTGTGCGTCACATACGCCTTTGAACATAGGTGGCATGGGAGCCTCGACCTTGACCTCCCTATCTCGGTCGAACGACGATGATCCTCCAACTTCCACGCCCTTCTTGAGTGCTTTCATCTCGGCCTTCATGGTCTCAATCGTGCTCAACGCCTCCATGAGATGACACTCCAAGGAAGTGATAGCCTCCTTCATCTCGAACTCAGCACGCTGGCGGCCTGCTAACTCCTTGCGGATGTGGTCGTTCTTCTCAAGGGTGAAGTGCTCCAAAGTCTTGAACTTGCCATTGACCTTATTCAAGCGCTTGCCTAAGATCTCCACGACCTACCTCACCATTTCAACCCTTGCGATCCACTCCTTTCCAGGTGTGACGTCAATGGGCTCGTCGCCACGGTCATCGACACTTGCTTCGTGGTCAAAGGTGGGTGAGATGTTAGCACCTCACTTGGTGTAGGGTCGAGCAACACCTCTTCACTACTCTTGTGGTGCTTCTTCCCCTTGCAGCTCTTCTTTCCACCATCTAGATAGATGTTGTTGTTTCTAGTGGCGTTAAAGTCTCCTTCTTTGGTCATTCCCTTAGTAAAAAACATTTGCTCTGATACCACGTTGTTACGGACTTAGAGTCTCACTAAAGCTCTGTGCAGTACTTGACAACTTACTTATTAATCTTTCAAGATCTTGTAAGCTCAAGTAAGCCCTTTGAACTAAGATCACTAAGAGAATGTAAAGAAAGACTTAGAGAACGTTGAAAGAAGGATTTGTATTGCTTGGAAGATTACTTACAACTTGCTTGATTGCTTGCTTCAAGCTTGGATGGTTTACAAATGAGTGCCCCTCTATTTATACTACAATCCCAGGGGCTAAAGTGTAAATAATAATTACTACTCAAGTCCCTATATATTTACAATTTAGTCCTTATTGTAGAGTTCTCTACAACTATAGAATATTCCAAGAACTTTCCATGTGATTCTATAACCTTCCCTAAGAAATCTCTATACTTCTCTAGAATATTCTAGTAAGGACTATTCTTTTTCCAATGTAAGCCTTTCAAGGAAATATCTAGGGAGTTCTAGAGTCTTCCACAAACCTTTCCACTACTCTATATTCTTCCTCCCCTCTTTCGATGCAAAATTTGGAGGGCAAAGTGGTGGGTCATGACATTTACCCTAGCAAGTAGGAAATCTATTTACGGTGTGGGAGCAAGACACCAGATTCCATGTTATAGCTCACATGGTCTATGTCAATTTACATAAATATCCCACAAAATGAACTAAGTTGATTTTAAAGGTTTTATGAAGCTTTCATTATGATTTTAAGATGCATTGACTGTACTCATGATTTTTTATTTTTCTTTAAAGGATTTACTATGTTTAAGCTTTGGCATGCATATCATGTTTTCCTTATGTCCTCTTGATGAGTCCGAGATTCGGACTCATTTAGGGCTTTGTTTATATAGATTTAATGTCTTCAAATGCTTAATTTGTGCCAATAACTGATGTAAAATTCTTGATTTTCAGGTATATGGATTGAGGAACAAAGCAAAGACACTAACTTGCAAAAAGGAACAGAATGAGCTGAAAGAATGAAGAAAGGCAAGCTTGGTAATCGCCAAGTTCACTTGGCGAATCACCGATTGACTATCTAACCGCCTAACGTTCCAGTGTGCCAAGACCTGAGGGAAGAAACCAAGTGAGCAGTCGGTTGATCACCGAGTAGTTCCACGATGCAGTGCTAGATAGCCCAAAGTGACAGACCTTGAGGATGCTGAATGCCAAGGCAGAAGGGCGATGGAAGAAACCGAAGGGAGGCTTGACGTGTGGTTCAGCGAGCTCGACTTACTTCATCGAATGAGCATTCGTAGCTATTTTCAGCGACTATAAATACATTTTTGAACATTTAGTTTAGGATCTTTTATTTATCTATTATCTATCTTAGAATTGTTTATCAATCTTAAAGACAATTCTCTCTAGTTTTCCTTAGCTTTGAAGGATTAAGGGAATTCACTTTTGACAAATTGGAAGTTGGTCTTTGATAATCTTCAAATTGGAGCATTGTAAGGATGAAATCACTCTTACCCAGTTGATGGATAATCAATTTGGTAATGGGTTTTACCTTTTTTATAATGTCTAGCTAAAACCCCAATTCTTGGGGTGTGATTATGTGATTATGGGCTAATTTAGCTTATGGGTATTGCTAATTGTTAGTTTAATTGCCATTTAAAAGCGAGTTTAACCATTAATTATGGTTTAATTTAAGAATTGTAGTTGCAAATGCAGTTCTAGCTTTGTGTTTTTGGCTTGCTCGAGAGAGAGGTTTTAGAACTAAGGTTTTTGGTTTATGGTTTGTGGGTATTGGGTTGACATGAGTTCAGCTCGAGCGAGTGAATCCTAAACCCTTTCCTACACATTCAACTTGATAGAGTGGATGGATTAAGGTGTGGGCTGATCCTATTTTGCATGCTTGTTGATGTTCGAGAGAAATCACTTGATTCGGGGTAAATTGTTTGAGAGAAAATTTACCTCCACTATAGCTTAGCCTACTCACTAATATCTAGCTATTTACTAATAGTAGCAATTACCTATTTGTCTATATTAGCCTATAATCAATCACATCCGAAGAACCCATCTCATTATTTTTAATTCGTATTGTTTTTGACTGTTGTTTGTAGTTGATAATAAAAAGCAAAAACCCCCATTTGACATTCATGTCACCCTTTGATTTGAATGATGTCTTTACACGATAATTTTTATTCATATGACTGATTTGACCATGTTCATACTTCCCAATTGAATTTGAAACACGTACTGCTCCCTGTGGAATTCGACCCCAACTCATTTAGTTGGGTTATATAGTGATTAACGATCGTTGGTGCTTAGAATTGGATGAAGTGTCTTTGAAATGTTATTAATCAAAATGGCACCGCTGCCAGGGAGTGTTGTTGCTTGAAATTCTTTTGGTGAAGTTGAATTATGTTCTTGTTAGTCATAGTTGAATCTACTTATTTTTAGTTTTTGTTTTTGTGTTGCTGTTAAAGCAGAGGAAATGAGTGTCAATGGAAGCAATCGTAGCCAAGTGGGCCACCAGATGACATTGGCAATTCAATGATGCCAATGAATCGAATGTCAATGACCCAAATCTAGTGGGTGGAGTTGGTGCCATTCGCTTGCCTCAAGCTGAAAGGAACGCTGTGTTCCACATTACAAGCACGATGTTGCAACTCTTGCAATTGAAAGGGTTTTTGGTGGGTTGGCTAATGAGGATCCCTATGAGCATATATGAAACTTTGTTGAAGTTTGTGGGTTGTTCTCCTTTAAGATCATATCTCAAGAATCGGTTCGGCTTAGGTTGTTCCCATATTTTTAATGGGAGAAGCGTGTAAATGGTTGGCTGAGTTGCTAAGAGATTCTATCACTTCGTGGGAAGAGCTCATTACCGCATTTCAAGTGCAATTCTTTCCCCCTTCGAAAATGATGACTCTTCGGGACAACATCCAAAGCTTCAAGCGTTTGGAGGGTGAGCCAATCCATGAAACTTGGCTAAGATTTAAGAAGTTGGTGCTGCAATGCCCAACTCATGGATTGTCCGATAATGTCTTGCTGCAGTACTTTTACCGAAGCCTTGATTCGGTGAACAAGGGAGTGGCTGATAAACTTTCTCCGGGAGGTTTAATGCAACAACCTTACATTATAGCAACCCAACTCTTGGATGTCATGACAAAAATTAACCGGGCATGGTACACTTGTGAAGATCAGGTCTCCCCTTTAAATTTTAAATTGACAAAGGAGCAACTTGAGAAAGATCAAGAGAGGGACAAAAACATGGCAAAGATGATGACCCAACTTGACATTTTCGCCAAAAATGTGATGGGTGCCGGTGCTAGGAGTGTAAATGATGTGGGTGTTGGGTGTGTAAACCCCGATGAGGCCAAGTTTGAAGCATTGTACAATGAGGAAGTGAACTTCCTAGCTAACCAAGGAGGAGGTTATCGTGCAAACTACCCAAGGCTGGGTGGCAACCAAGGTTGGAATAGAGATGAGGGCTGGAGAGACCGTGATAGAGAGTGGTGTGATCGGAATGCCACTTGGAAGGAAAGAGATGGGGAGAAGGATAGGTATCTTCTTCCCCACGAGCGTCAAAAGCCGAAAGATTCTGAAGGTGGCTGGACTGAGGATATGCTCTCACGTATTCTCAACAAGGTTGAAGGGTCGGATAAAGTTTTGAAGGAAATATAGGAAGATACATCATCTCTCAACCAGATAGTGACCTCTTATTTCGTCTCCATCAAGCAGTTAGAGATCCAAATGGGTCAAATTTCTTTGCATCTTAACCCCAGACAACATGGGGGGTTGCCTAGTGATACTATGGCAAACCCCAAGAATCAAGCTTGGGTGGGCACTTGTGTCGTGCCACCACGTTAACTAAGGCGCTTCTTGGGAGGTAACCCAAGTTTTTATTGCTTTTTGTTTTGATTTTGAATAACAGGTGTTCATTGTGCATTGTGCAGGTGAAAAAGTGGAATGTGTTTGAAAAAGTGCAGGTTGGTGAGTCAAAAGTCAAGTCGGCGACTCGCCAAAAAGGCCGGCGTGCCCGGCTTGGACCGCCGTTGGACTCGGGAAAATATCAAGTTAGAGTCTGTAAAACTCGGCGGGCCCATGGACAAGTCAGCGACTTGTTGAACAGGTCGGCGAGCCCAACTTTGTTTGCCATTCGGACCCCCAAATTGGCTAGAGGTCCTGTAAAACTCGGTGAGGTAAGTAACCGCTCGGCGTGTCACCGAGTGGTTCGGCGAGGAAAACTAATATCGCCGAAGGCCCGCGAACTGGACGGTTTTTAAAAGGACAAAGGTTTAAACTTTCAAAATCATTCATATTCCCTACTTTTTTAACTTTATACAATCGCATTCGCTCTTTAAATTTTCAATATTCTTGCATTTTATCACTTTTTGGTCGTTGAACTTGTGTTCAGAGTTGGAATTCTTTGCCGCCTAGCATCACATATTCATATTTTGGCATAAAGGTTGGTTTTCCGAACCCCAAACTTGTAATTAGCGGTTGAACTCACTTGGAATTGTTTAAATGTCATTGATGTGTATTGAGCCTCTCTGAAATCATAATATGTGCTAATTCCCTTCCGTATTCTCGAAATTGCACTAAAATTGCCTAAATGGCTAATTTCCCGATTTTTGTGCTTTTAAATTGATTATAAATGTGTGGGTTGCATTAAAATGTTGTTGGGTCTAGTCGGGTGAAGTCTGAGTAACCCAAATTATGCTAAATGACATGCTTTGCTCAATCATGGAGCGTTCGACGTCATTTTTAAGGGGGCTAAAGTCATCAAATGACCAATTTTGGCCAAACTGGGGGAAGTCTGAGTACCCCGGTGGCATGGGTCATATGGGTCTGGGCTGATTTGAGTTTGTATGTTGTTTGATTTTGTTTACGGGGGTTGCAGGTTTGATTTTGGGAGTTGGGGTTGAAAATGGGCACGTTGGGCAGTTTGGGGAGCTGGGTCGAGCTCGCCGAACTACTCAGCGGTTTGTCAAATTCCCCTTAGATCACCTTTAATATCATAATTTGGTTGAATTTGGTTCTGTAAATTTTGGAAAGAAGACTGAGCTCGCCGAGTTCACTCGGCGACTCACCGAAAGTCTCCCTTGATCGCCCTTTCGGCGCCCCTAACCCCTAAATCATATTGCAACTTTCGGCGGGCTAGTCTAAGCTCGTCAAATGGTGTCGGCGATTCACCGAAGGGCCTTGAACATCGCCGACTTGCCATTTTTTTGGGAAATTTTTAGGCCAATCCTTTCGGCGAGCCCTATTTGGCTCGCCAAAGTGATTTGGCAACTTGCTGATCGATTTGGTGAGTCTTTCTGCAACATGATTTATGCATTTTTCTTGGATTGTTTCTAACGCTCTTTTATGTATATTGCAGATATGGCTAGGACCAACTTGGGCAATAGTGGTATGCCACCCCGAAAAAGAGCACGAGGCATTGTTATCAATGCGGGAGCAGCTACTCCCTCAAAAAAGGGAAAAAAAGCACCTCCAAAAGGCCGAGGGATTGTGGACGGTTCTCGAGGAGAAATTGTTGTCCACAGAGGGCCTAGAGGGCAGATATTCTAAGGTGAGGGACACACTCACACTCCGATACCATCACTTTGACATCTTTATCAGACCCCGATGCCCGTATATCTCCACCTGGGTTTGTGAGTTCTACGCTGCATATGGTGAGTTAGTTCTTCAGGGGAAGAATAAGGCCAGTGCCTTTCGACTGGTGAAGTCCGTTGTTGTATGGGGGAAAGAAGTGGGGTGAAACAACGATCACATCAATGCTACACTTGACAGAGCTACCGAGTTTGAGCATGAGTATGAGGGGTAGCTACAACACAGGCCCTGGATGATCTGAAGGGATGGCTTGCTCCCCTGATTTCTGACACCACCCCGAGGTGGATTGAGGAAGGAGCTATGATTGAGAAGAAGGATTTGAATGTAGCTACATGATACTGGTTTGGATTCATCAGTAGCTCCATCATGCCCTCACAGAATGAGTGCATCCTCCGCCACCCCAAGGCGGCCTGTCTAGGATCTATCATCGCACACAAGTGGCTCAACTTGGGACTCATTATTTAGCAGGAGATGGCCATGAGGGCCAAACAACGCCAGGTGTCCCTTCCCTTCCCTATCCTAATTACAGAGCTATGCCGACCTGCTGGAGTTCCTAGTGACAAGAAGAGGGACATAGGGGTAACCCCCAAATCTTCCACAGATATCCTACGCATAGAGGTCGAGTACACTCGGGATGAAGGGGATAAGAGGAGAGAAACTCTAATGGATACATTCCCGGAGGTTGATGTCGATTCGATACATGCAGAGGCATCTTTGCCTACTCCGGCCACTGGTCCTTCATGTACACCCTCTTGCACTTCCTCCCAGGCTCCTGGATCTTATACTACTTCCAAGCCCACTAGGTTTACTCAGGCCATGATACTGAAGATGGGGCACTTAGCCCATTTTGCCGATGTACGGGCTACCCGATTAGAGGCCGAGGTACCTTGGATGATTGAGCGCGCCATCCTAGATGCGTTGACACCCCTCCAGACATCTATTGATGGTCTCACAACGAGAGTAGAGACTTGTGAATGTCGACAGGGCTACTTCAGAGATGACGGCTTTGAAAGCTGAGGTTGCAGACTTGAGGAAGGACGTGGACTATCTAAAGTCTATAGACTTCACCTCTTTGTTTGAGGCAGCTGAGACTCAGGGTGTTCTGGGAAGTTATGAGATGCCTCCGGCTACCACCAGAGATGTGCCTATGGAGGATGTGGTAACTGTTATGTCAGAGGCAGAGACCGATGAGTAGCAGGTTGGAGAGCCAGATGCTGTCGTATATGATGATCTGGATGACTTGGAGGATGCGATGTTCGAGACTACCCACAGACCTCCTAGAGAGACACCACCACGACTGGGTCTAGTGGAGCTAGTGTTGATGTGACCACGGACATTGATTCCCTGATAGATGGAGCGACTGTGTAGACAAGACCTTTCTTTACCTCCCTCTCTATCATTTTTATTGACTTTTGATTATTTTGTTGCATTTGAGGACAACTGCCTTTTTGTTTGTGGTGGGGTCAGGTCTATCCATACTTACTTCTTGTGATTATATTGTTTATATATTGGGTTTTTGTGTTTCAAAATTATGTGTTGATATTGTCTTGTGGATATTTGAGCTTATGGCTCCTTGTTATGAATGAAAATGGTTTTTGACCCATCTAAATTGGTTTTTGCCACCTCTTGTTGTGTTTGAATGTGGCTGTTCTTATGCAAATTTGAGTATCGGTTATGATAAATATCGATGACTTGAATAATGCTCTTAATCAAACAAAAATGAATGTGCGGCTACGATGAGGCCAAATGAAGTTGCATAGACAATATGTGGACTGTTTGAATCTCGTTGTGACTAGCTAGTTATCGAATGAAGTCTCTTGTGATGAACATTGCACACTTGCGAAAGTGTGGAGTCTCATTTGATACTGGTGTCAATGCCATGTGTGCTAAGCTTACCGTGAACCTTGTGTGATGATACCTAGAATTTACCCCGTTGGTCCGGTTGACTAAGTGATGCAAGATCTTGAAATGATATTAGGCAACAATTTTGAAGAGTGAAACAAATTGACAATATACCTCTTTTGTGGCCAACCTTGTGAGATGTGTGAACCTTGCTTGAACTCCTTTGAGCCTTATCCTTTTCTTGGAGAGCAATCAAGACCTCTCTCTATTCATTCACCCATAATCCTCATGAAGTGTGGTTTGTTTGAATAGCGAACTTAGGCCAAAAGCCTAAGTTGGGGATGTCGTTAAAAGAGGAGGTAAATCAAGAAGAAAAAGATGGAACCTCTCCATATAAAAAAAGAGAGAAAGAAAAGAAGAAAGAAAAATAAAAAGAATAAAAAAGTTGTGAAAATTGCAAAAGAAATGAGGTGTCCGATATTCCATTGGAGGTGAATAATGGAGTGAATTTCGAGCATGAGTAAAACTGCTGAAGAAAAGGAAGAAAACTAATGTTCATACCACATTTCATGAGGATAGCAGCCACTGAGCCTAAATGACCATACCTTTACACTCAGCCCCGTTACAAGCTTTGAAAAGACATTTTTGATCTTGAACAAGTTGAAACGAATGTTGATTGGAAAATAAGGGCAAACCTATGGGTGAAGTCATGCATGTGTTCATCTTTGTGAGTGTGAGAGTTGTATGTGATTCCGGAACTATAAATTGTTGAAGAATTGTGTGTGAATATGGAATCATCTTTGTTGTGAGGGCATTTGAGTACCTTTGTTGAGCTTGAATTTTCATTTGAAGCAAGTATTGTGAACATGAGCATCTTTGATAATAGTGCATCACAACTTGAATCTTTGAGTGCAAAATTGATCCTTGCATGAGTAAGTTGAGTCTTGTTGTGTGCATTCATGATTGAGTCTTTTGTAGCACTGTTTGAGACATCCTTTTTGATTTGCTGAACTTGAGTTTTACTTGAGGGCAAGCAAAAGTTTAAGTTAGGGGTGTTAATGAGTCCAAAATTTGGACTCATTTAGGGCTTTGTTTATATAGATTTAGTGTCCTCAAATGCTTAATTTGTGTCAATAACTGATGTAAGACCCTTGATTTTTAGGTATATGGATTGAGTAACAAAACAAGGACACTAACTTGCAAAAAGGAACAAAACATGCTGAAAGAATGAAGAAAGGCAAGCCTAGTGATCGCCAAGTTCACTTGGCCAATCGCGAATGGCTATCTGACCGCGTAAAGTTCAAATGTGCCAATCCCTGAGGGAAGAAACCAAGTCGGCGATAGAAAGGAGCATTCGGCGGATCGCCGAGTAGTTCCGCGATGTAGTGCTAGATCGCCCAAAGTTACAGACCTTGAGGATGCTAAATGCCAAGGCAGAAAGGCGATAGAAGAGACCAAAGGGCGGCTCGCTGAGGGGTTCGACGAGTCTGACTCACTTCGTCGGATGAGATGTTGTAGCTTTTTTTTGGTGACTATAAATACATTTTTGAACATTTAGTTTAGGATCTTTTATTTATCTATTATCTATCTTAATTTTTTTTATCAATCTTAGAGACAGTTTTCTCTAGTTTTCCTTAGCTTTGAAGGATTGAAGAAATTAACTTTTGAGAAATTGGAAGTAGGTCTTTGAAAATCTTCAAATTGGAGCATTGTAAGGACGAAATCACTCTTACCCAGTTGAAGGATAATCAATTTGGTAACGGTTTTTACCTTTTATAATGTCTAGCTAAAACCCCAATTCTTGGGGTGTGATTATGTTATTATGGGCTGATTTAGCTTATGGGTATTGCTAATTGTTAGTTTAAATGTCACTTAAAAGTGAGTTTAATCATTAATTGTGGTTTAATTTAAGAATTGTAGTTGCATATGCAGTTCTAGCTTTGTGTTCTTGGCCTGCGAGAGAGAGAGGTTTTAGAACTAAGGTTTATTTTTAATGGTTTGTGGGTATTAGGTTGACTTGGGTTCAGCTCGAAAGAGTGAATCCTAAACCCTTTCCTTCACATTCAGCTCGAGAGAGTGAATGGATTAAGGTATGGGATGGTCTTATTTTCCATGTGTGTTGATGTTCGATAGAAATTACTTGATTCGGGGTAAATTGTTCGAGAGAAAATTTACCTCCCCTATAGCTTAGCCTACTCACTAATATCTAGCTATTTACTAATAGTTGCAATTACCCATTTGTCTATATTAGCCTATAATCAATCACATTCCAAGAACCCGTTTCATTATTGTTAATTCGTATTGTTTGTGACTAATGTATGTAGTTGATAATCAAAACCAAAAACCTCCATTTGATATTCCTGTCACCCTTTGCTTTGAATGATGTCTTTACTCGATAATTTTTATTCCTATGAATGATTTGATCATGTTCATACTTCCCAATTGAATTTGAAACACGTACCGCTCCATGTGAGATTCGACCCCAACTCATTTAGTTGGGTTATATACTGATTAATGATCGTTGACGCTTAGAATTGGATGAACTGTCTTTGAATCATTATTAATCACCTCTTGTGATCATATTTTATGTTTTAAGCATATCCCTCATACTTATTACATTTCATTTACTAACGCATACGTGTGCCTACATTTTTTCCAATATAAGGTCTGACGATCTTTCTCTTCCCACTTGTGGCTAAGTTGCCTGATTGCTCGTTGAAGACTTGGTGAGTCATCATGCTTCGAGGACCATTGCACCCTTACTCTTTCTTATATTTAAATTTTCCAGACATTGTATGTAGTGTATGAGTTATGTACCAACCATTCTGGATGTATTAGATTGACTTGTCAAGACTATGATTTATATTTCTATTTTTAAGTCAAACTCTTGTTGATATGAGACTTTCTACTGAAATTCTCGCATTTTCTATTATGTTGTGTTGTATGTATGTCAAGTGGCTTGTTGATAGTGCTCAACTACACCTCTTATGATTCAAATTAAAGCGTTGGAGGTCATCAACAAGTATAAACCCAACGATGATGGGTCGATCCGACGAGGAATGATATGAAATAGAATTCAAATACGAAGTACGAAAGTGTTCTAACTTCTTGTAAAATGAAATAAACAAAACACAACATAATGTAAATCAATAAATTTCGATTATCACTATTAAGAGGATTTAGTGACCTATTGTTAACGAAGAAAATTAACGCAGGGTTTGAGCAAATAGAGAGGAAACTTTAGGAGTGTGTGCACAATCGAATACAAATTTCGCTTAATGGGTAACGAATAATTGTTTTAAGTTTTTGAATCCTATGGGTAGGATGAATTATAACTGTAACAACCATTTTTCAATCAACTATTATGTTTCAGGAAAGTTCTTTCGAATCTCAACAAGATTATAATGCAAAGCAACCCAATTCCTTAATTTAACCCACTTTATCAAGTTTGGTTATAAATACAGGAGTCAATACAATTATCAATTATATGCTCCTCCCTAAGCATCTTTCACAAGCAAACACAGAGAGCTAATGCTAGAATTGAATTTGCAACTTCAATCCATAGATAAAAACATGAGTAAATAATTGAATCCATTTCAAAACAACAATAAATCTAGTAATTAACTATACCCAAAAGCTAATTTGTGTATTCGATTACATAATCACGCCCCTAAGGTAATGGGGTTTAGCCAAGAATAGTAAAAAGTAAGTAAGAGTTACCAAAAATATGTTCTTTAATACCCAATGCCAAAAACTAAGGCTAAAACCATCAAACCTCAACATCTTAGCTCAAAGTGTTCAAGAGAACAAAAGTTTCTATTAGTAAAATATTCAATAAAGTAAATTGGTGCCGCTGCTAGGGAGTGGTGTTTAGAATTCCTTTATTGAAGTGTTTTTGTGAACTGTTTTGGTTGTTTTCTCTCAATATGTTAAGAAATGAGTGT
The DNA here is from genome assembly GCA_036250505.1 of Solanum acaule. NCBI lineage: Eukaryota > Viridiplantae > Streptophyta > Magnoliopsida > Solanales > Solanaceae > Solanum > Solanum acaule. The sequence continues at coordinate 24,036 of JAJOOR010014805.1, forward strand.
GAACGGAAGTAATTCTACTAGTCAACTTGGGAACAATGATGACATCAGAAACTTAAATGATGTCAATGCTAATCAAATGAGAAGCTCTAGTGCTATTCATTTACCCCCAACTATGGGCAACACTATTTTTCATGTGACCGAAACTATGCTTCACCTACTGCAAATGAAAGGTTTCTTTGGGGGCCTTGCTCATAAGGACCATCATGATCACATTCAAAATTTCGTGGATGTGTGTGGACCATTCTCCTTTAACAATATCTCTCAAGAGTCAATCCAGCTCCATTTGTTTCCCTTTTCTCTAGTAGAGGGAGCAACAGAGTTGTTACACCCCGTATCCAAAAAGGGAAATGAAGCAAATTTTGGGAAGTTGCAGGTGCCAACCACGGCCCGTGGGTAGAACCACGGTCCGTAGTGTGGTCCGTGGATTGGCAACCCTACCAAGTCTTTTAAGGCTCAGGACCACGACCAGACCCACAGACGGTAGGTCAAACCATGGTCCGTGGTTCACTGGCCAAAAGTTGACTCCCTTACCACGAATGACGATCCACCAGGACAGACCGTAGGTTAGACCACGGTCCGTCACCAGGGGTCCATCAGTGGTGGGCTGCCAGTTATTTTTAGGGGCAGTTGGGTCTTTACCTAATTAATTAGCTCCTATACTACATCATTTTACCCTTCATTAAGACCCTTATATAAGCATTATAAACCCCCAAATTAGCCCATTCACTTTATTCTTTCAAAATCACAAAAGAAAAACTCTCCAAAATATTTCTCTCTCTAAAAACGTGAAGAAGAAAAAGATTCAAACTAGGGTTTCAAGTCAAGGCCTCAATTCCTCCATTGAAGGCTAGTAAGGCATGATAGTTTTCATCCAGGGATTCCTTCCATCCATGGAGTTCCCAAATTCCTCTATTTCAAAAGGTAGAATTCCCCAATTAAGTTAGGGTTTTCTTCAATTACAATGGGTTCTTTTGATTATTGATTTATATGATATATTATGCATGAATTGATAAAATATGATGATTTTATAATGATTTCTCCTATGAACCCATGTAATCCCCTATGTTTTCAAGTTATTAATAATATGATGTGGGATTTGAGCTTAAAGGAAGAGTTTTATGAAATTAAGCATGTATTGCTAGCTTTACCTGATTTTATGATGCAATCCATATCTAACCCATGTTTTCTAAGCATTGATGATTGAAAGTGGGTTTTTGTAACGACCCTAAAAATGAACTAGTGAAACTAGAGCCTCACATGTGAGTTTGAGTTGAGAACTTGATGAAATGATGAGAAATGACCGTGACGTCCGGAAACTAGTCATTTGAACTAGTGAGTTGTAAGTGTCAACTTTAAATGGTCATATCTTTTAGCTCAAAATGAATTAGGTGGACCTTTACCTATCCAATTAAAGGTCTCTGAGTCCTCTTTCCAACGCCACCGAGTTTGCCCAATTCCGACCTTGGAGTAAAAGGTTATGCCCGAAATATTGAAGCACTGTCAGGCTGAAGAAAAGGGCGAACTAAGGCGGGAAGGGGCA
>JAJOOR010014806.1:0-28026 GCA_036250505.1 Solanum acaule
TAAATATTTAAGGAAAATTAAAATTAGATTATGTATTTTAATTGTCTAAATCAATGTAAAACTAAAGAACAAATATTCAATATTATTGTCATTCTTAGTGTTGAATTGATTTTCTTTTTACATTAATATTAATTTGATTTTGATTTAAGTTTTATTATAATTATCAACATCTATAAACTGTAATCTTTATTGGACCATTCCGAATTCTAAGTTTTATACTTGAAATAATTTATTAAAAGATAAAAACTATGAAATAGTATAAGAAATATTTTAAAATTATATCAAAGTAAATATTTTTATGTATAAAATAAAATTTTAAAATTACATATATAATGTCGGGTTGGTTTGGTCTCGGGTTGGTTTTTGTTTTCAATACCAAATCAAGTCAAACCATACCACTAATTGGATTTTTTTTTTATTTGACTCGATTTACGATTTGGTTCGATTTTGTACACCCATATCTGGAACCAATCTTGTATAAAAGAATGGAATGTGTAATCTTGAATAGTACAAGTTAATTATATATACTTGAAACAAACGGTCAAGATATAACATGATAGTATAAAAATAGAAATTCTTTATACTACGGTGTATATTTGGAGTCATCAACCCCGGCTCATGAGGCTTGCTAGGCTAATCCTCGAGGCCAAACTTGACATTTTATTTATTAATTTATTGATTTTAAACAAAAGAAAAAAATCAAAATAATAGAACATTGAGAAAAAATTAAAAAGATTTTCTGCATTTTTCATCATTGCCCTCTAAAGTAGATAGGACACTGGTATTATTCATGATTCACACTTCCAACCTCTTTTATGTTTTAGCTTGAGCAATTTTATTATTTTTTGATGTTTTAACTTACAATAATTACGTGATTGGAATATCTTTCCATAATATACTCAAAAAAATAAAATTGAAAGCATTAATTGTTATTTAAGTATTTTTTTAATATTAGTATCCAATTTGTTTTGCTTGATAAGATATGGTGCTAACTGCTATATTATAAAAAAAATTGTAAGCCAGAACTACATACTATATGATACATTTTTCATATAACACAAGTCTTTGATTTAAACTAAACTAGAGTTTGAGAGAGAAACTCAGGAGAAGGGCGAATATGTCATTTTGCTACTTTGTATTGAGACTAGTAACTATATATATATGGAAAAAAATGAATTATGTCCATTTAGGAGGAATTCAAATTTTAGTGAAATCAATTTTTAAGGAAGGGATCAATTGCCCTATTGTCATCAATCTTTCGGATGAAAGATTCATCAATGCCATATATATATATATATGCAAAATACCACATAGATTGTGTAATAAAAATAATATCATAATTGTGATGTAATTGATCTCTACATTATTAATTAAAAAATGATCAAACGTGAGACAAAATATTTGCACATATTTATCGTGGGATTATAATGTGGGGAAAATACAGCTGGCCTACACAACTATTTACATCCACATAGCCATATTTTTTAGTGTGCACAATCAATTTTTTTCTCAACAGTGTTGTATACATCTCTTTATAAATTTATATTATAAAATAATAGTATGCACCTTAAAAGTATATACAATATATCCACATTATATAAAAGTGTACAATCATGCATAAAATCTTGAATAAAAGTGTATAACATGTTTGCTAGCTATAAAAGCGAATTTTTCATATGCTACTATTGTTCGAAATCAGTCCAAGGCTTCATAAAATGACTTTAAATTTAATTATATAGGCAAAATACTTTTAGATTATAATTTTCTGCGTGTCTTAAAAACACTACAACAAATAAATAATTTGCAGTAATGATTTAGTGATAATAATATAATTATTATTATAATTATATATTTAGCAGCAATAATAATATGGTATTAATAATTAATACTCTATATAAATGTTTTTAGAGACTTTAGCGATTCTAAAGTTTAAATATAATGACATTTACTAGTGATAATAAATATTGCCGGCCACCCAAAGAAAAATCTATTAATACTAAATGTCTCTTTTGTTGCCGTGACAATACCATCCATAATCCATTCCAAATTCTCTAACAAAAAACATATTAAATATTCAGGCCGACTTCTTCAAACTGGTTCAATAATAAGGTGAGGTTATATAAATTGCCTTTCAAATATGATTTTCACCACTGAAATGTTCTAAATTTGTAATCTAAGCACGATTTGAGTTCCAAACATAACTACAATTTGGGTATAATAAGGTTGAACAAGAGTGATTCAGACAAAACATAACCCATTTTTGGCAATAACCTTGAAGCAAGAGTGATTGAGAATGATAAATCTCTATTATAATGCACTTATCGTCCTAACCAAATAAATCCTTAGTGATTGCAGGTATACTGACATTTTTTACTTTTAAGTTGTTAGTTTCACCTTTTATGCACAGTAAAATATAGTTATTTCTGACCTAATTATATATTTTTTAAAAATAATTAATTGAACTCGTACGGACAAAAGTGGATATGTGTAGCGAAAACACAAAATTAGCCTAGTTACGCAAATTAAATAAAACATTACAATTTTATTTACTTAGTTCAATATTTAACGGTACTAGGATCTAGGAGAGGTTAGAATCTTAAGAGAGGAATTCTTAATTTTTTAAAAGTATTTTAGGTTTACTGTTAAAATTAGGGTTTGGTTGATGGTAAATTGAAGGAACTCTGACGGAACCACACTACTAAAAAGAAACAGTGATAAATTTGTCGGTTTGCTTAGGATGACAGACAAAAGTACGAGTACCTGGTATCCACAATTTTTATTCACACTCTCCAAATATAAAAAGCTCACCGCCTTAAAACATAAACGTACACCTATATATAGCTACTGCCCTTTTAACCCTCCCCACACCTTTAACCCTCCCGACACCTTCATCTGCGTTTTATTTTATGTGATATACTTTTAAGGAAAATTGTATAAAATATCAAATTATTAATTCAAATTAAATGTTATAGGTATAATTTCTTTTATTTGTAATTCACAGCAAATATTTCATGTTTTTTGCCATCCATTTGTATATCGAAATATATAAATGCATGACCCATTTGTATACCGAAATATACAAATAGACCCAAATACATATTTTTTATGTATATGTATACTGAATTATACAGATTAATAGTCATAGCAAACATAAAGTTTGCTATGGAGCTCAATTATATAAACTATAGCTATAACATACAAATATGATTTTGATGTTTGCTAAATCTAAAATTTGATCATACTTTTATGCCTATATAGTAGACATTTGATCATGAAAATTAAAAAAATATATTTTATTTGAAATCTTCTAGTTTGATTTGGAGTTTGATCAAAGTTTTTGCAGTTAATACTTGGAATTTAAATATATTTTTAATATTTGAACATGAAATATAATTTAAATGAAATTATTATCTAAAAAAATAAAATAAAATAGAATTTTCCAAAAACAAAATAAATTTAAAAAGTTAAGATTTTTGTGTGTTTTTAAAATTTCAAATACAACTTCAAAGTTATAAATTATCTTGCTAAGATAAAATTAAAAATAATTAAAAAATAGAATTTACTTTGAAACAGACAAAAAAAAAGTGAATTGAGACGAAAGCAACAATATGGTCTTGTATCCCCAGGCTTTTGTTGGGTTCCATCAAATTATTATCTTCTGTTTGTCCATAAATGTTTTGCCTTGGCTCTTGATCAGTGGCCACTGCCAATTTTTAGGATTTCCATCACTTTCCATGTCTTAAAGTGGATGAGGGCTAAAATTAATTTGTTTCCAGTACTACATATTTTCTAAGGATTGATATTAGTAGATGTTGATATATGAATAGATGTTAGGTTTTTTAAAAGATAGAAAAATAGAAACACAAGTTAAAAAAGTAGTCTCAGCCCTTCAAATTCTTTCCTTCATCACTTTCTTTCTAACAGTATTTTTTTCAAAAAGCTCCCATCAAGCTTGTGAAAGGCCAAATATAATGCTGTACTACTAGTTAGTATTTAGTAGCTTTCTTTCAGCTGTAAACTTGTTCTTCAACAATAAAAGAACAAAAAATGTTCCCTTTTGGAAACAGTAGTAATTGGAACCCTATTCTTCACTCATCTTTTCTTAGCAACCAAATACTTCTTCATCAACATGACCTTCCAACTCATCATCATTACTTAGGAACCCCAAATGGTCACTTAATCGACTCATATGCAACTAACAATGTGGTCATCAACAACAAGAGTAAAAAAGCAGTGAAAAAGGATCGGCACAGTAAGATTTTGACATCACAAGGGCATAGGGATCGGAGGGTGAGGTTGTCGTTAGGGGTTGCTCGTAAGTTCTTTGATCTGCAAGACATGCTTGGTTACGATAAACCAAGTAAAACCCTTGATTGGCTATTTACCAATTCTAAATTAGCCATTGAAGATCTCATAAATGATGTGTCAAAGAAGAGTATTGTTGCTACTCCTTCATCTATTAATAATAACAACAATTCGGAATGTGATGAGGATATGATTGTTCCTCTTGCTGCAGTGGATGAATTAACAAAAAAAGCAAAGCAAGAGAGAGATTCAAGGGCAAAGGCTAGAGAAAGAGCTAGGGAAAGAACTATTAAGAAAATTTGGAACCAAATTGCTCCGAATAGAGAGGCTACAGCTTCACATTACAATAATTCAACACGAAATTGGAATCATGACGACGTTAATCAAACAATCATGAGCTCCATGGATGCATCTATCATTTGTTGTACCTCATCACCGCAAGGTAAAACTAAACTATTAACATTGTTGTACTTAATTACACAATTTAATTGTCATTCCGATATATAACTTCTCTTTAATTAATTTGCAGTTCACAAAGCATGGGATTCATATCACGGAAGCCAAATCTGAAGGGAACAGCGTAAGCTAATTAAGCAAAATTTCCTTCCTGTTTAATTTCTAGGTTCGGTACAACTATATAGTGCCCCTTCATGTGTTTTTGTTTTTGTTTTTCCGATTTCTCTCCAAGTCTTTGTGTACTTATAAACTTTGTTTTTGTAACTCAACTTTATATCTATAATATATGTATCAACCAGTACACCAAAAGTTAAAAAGCAACCAGAGAGAACGTTACCTGGAATTCGATCTGGGGAAATAACAGGTAGTCCATTGAAACTGAAATCATTTCCAAGTCTAATTTACTCCTAAGTTGAATGTTGAAGAGCTATGAAAAAGGATGGTTGATCTCCGGTTTGGGTAGTCCTTCCTTAATGATCTACGTTTTGGGGTTTAGTTAGATCCAAGAGTTATTTTTTTTAACATGGTATCAGAGTATGACTCATCCCAGTTAATGTTTACCAATGATGGGCCCGAGATTAAATTGTCCATTCACCAGGTGTTCAGCCTTGGGCATGGGGTGGGTGTTGAAGAGATCCCATTGGGGAAAAAAGGATAGGTGGTCTACTTATATGGCCTTGAGCATGATATCAGAGCAACACCTGTTCAGATTAATGTTTACCAATGATGGCCCCCCTAGATTAAATTGCTCACGCACCAGATGTCTAGTCTAGGTGTGAAGTGGGGGGTTGAAGAGTCCCCGTGGGATTTTAAAAAGGATGGGTAGTCTCCTTATATGAACTAGATTTTGGGCACAGATCCATTTTCTACAAATCCATGGTGAGATTCCCTAACCAGACACATCATTTGTAAGTTTTCTGTATTCCGAAGACATGGGGCAAAATTATGTTGAACTTTAGCTTAATAGAAATTATTTTAGGTGGAGGACCAGTAATTTTCCATCTTGACAAAGAAAATATAATAAACCATAATTAAGTATATATAAAACCCAGCTTAAGGAATATTTTAAGCTGAGTGATAACTTAAACCCTGGAAGAACTGGTGCACTCTAACAGTCACAATGTTCTCTTTTCCTACAGTTGTAAACCTTGTATGTATCAGCCAAGTAAAGAGGTCAAGTTAATTGCATATTAATACTACTGAAACTTATTAATGAGATTAATACAAATCTGCCACTCTCTGATAACTAAGTTCAACAATTGCTTACATCATACTAACCCTAGCTATTGTATTTCATAATTTTAATTAACTTAGCCCAAATGACAAAACTGATCAAGATTGGATATTTATTCAATCTATTATACTCCAATAATTTAGTATTGTGATATCTAACCTAGAAAGCATATTTGTCTGGTCAAAGGCACATTCTTGTTATAGGACTGTTAAACAAGTTTTTATTCCTTTATTTTTTCTGATTTTCTTTTTCTTCCCAGCTTTAGATGAGTATAGATAGTAGGGTTGATTTATAGTCCATTCAACAGACATATTAAGAGCTGATTTAGGTCGTATTGAGAGCTAGCGCACATAAATTTATGTTCTGCGTTGAAAGTTATGAGTTCAACTAAATCAGCACCAACAATAGTACATTCATCCCTAAGTCTGAAGTCCGCAACAATACCCCAGAAAACTATAACTGGAATGATAATAAGAGGGCGCTAACTTGCATGTGCACATCATCCTATCAAAAATTTTAAAAGACTTCTTCTACTTTTACTGTTTTTCATATTACTAAATGCTAGCAATATAAATGCCTAAATTAATTACAATTTTCAATGTCTTATGTTGCATTATATATATAGTTGTAAGAACCTGGAACTCTGCTGCACCAGCAGAACCAGATAGAGATTATTTAAAAAATTAAAGATGCCAAGGTTCATACTTTGTCACAATACGCTTTCTGTTTCAAGTGAACTCTTCTTCTTTCTGTGTTTATTTATCCCAATTTTGTTCACTTTTCTCAAAAGAACTTACTCCATTTCTCTTATAGTACTAAAGTAATACTCCATTTTTTCACTATAATACTACTATCAAATAACTGAAAATTTGAACTTTCTCCATTTTTTGTGACATTTCCATTGGATTTAACACATATTTCGGCAATGTAAAATATTTAATAATTAATGTAACTAAAATTTTAACCTGTTATAACAGGTGATCTATCTTTTTTTTTTCTTTTCTTTTTAGGATTAGGATCTAACTTCTATATATGGATAGTGCAAAAGGATACCTTCATTTTTTGAGGCCCACAATTGATCAATAGTTTTTCTTTTGCGTGGAAAATTATGAAGTACTTTGAGTATTTTTTTTATCGTCAAAAGAAAATAGTTAACTAATTCACCGGAAAAAGACCTAACAATCTTGCATTGGTTTCTCTAAAATATACTCAATCTACTTTTAATGGTTCTCTATAAGAGCCCATTGGTATTGGGATTAAAAACTGCTTATTTTCAGAAACATTTTTTTTAAAATAACTTGTTCAAAATAGCTTTTCAGAAAAGTGTTTTTGTAATCTATTTTAAAAAGTGCTTATGAGAGTCAAATTACGATTAAGGCAAATATTAAGATTATTTTATAGAGAGAAATTAGTTTAAACATCTATTACAAAAAAATAAATTAAAATGTCCATATTTAAATTTTCAATCAATATTATACATTTTTTTTGAAAGGTAGAAATCTTTAATTGTTATTTTATTTTTTCCTAATCTTACAAAAATATTGTTGTTACCTTTTTCTAATTTTGTAAAATAATAATACGTAAACGGAAAGTAAAAAATAAAATTTATTATATAAAAATAAAACATAAATTATTAAATGGAACTTAACCAAACATATGAGATATGTTAATTAATTAGTAATAATAATAATATAGATAGATAGATAGAGAGAGACAGAAAATGAACATTTTAGACTTGAAAAAAATAATTTTCTCTTCTGTTTTTTTTAAGGAACATAAATTTTTAGCTTCTTCCCAATCGCAGTAAAACTGTTTCTGCTTCTATTTAAAAACACTTTTACAGATTTGCCAAACACCTATTCTTTTTTTTAAAAAATATTTTTTTCTCAAATTAAATGCTTGTACACTCCTAACAATAATGTCAAACAGGTTCTTTAAGTCTTTAGTATACTTTTACGCTTTTATATTTCTTCTTGTTTCTATAAGAGATTGGTTGACTTAATTGTTCTTAAAAACGAACTACACTGCTACAGTGTAGAAATTTGTTACTCCCTCCGTCCCATTTTATGTGACACTTTTCGGATTTCAAGGTTCAAACAAGTTTATATTTGACCGTAAATTTTTCATAAATCTTTTAAACATTTTGAATTATAAATTATTGTGACTTATAGTACTTTTTATGTAGTTTACAAATATATAAATTTTATTTCAAAAAAATTGAAAATTCCATGCGCAAATTTCCGGTCAAACTTAAATAGTTTGACTCTCGAAAAATGAAAAGTGCCACATAAATTGAGATAGAGGGAGTATATTTGTTTTTTCTCGGACACCAAATATTTAAAAAAGTATATTGAAGCATCAAACAAGTATTCTCAAATCAAATTATCCACTTTTTGAATCAGGCTTTATTTTTTCACTCTTTTTAGTATTGTTTGCGTCCATGACTTGTTAGGCTAGATATTTACTAGAACAACTTTCACATAATAGCAAACATAAAAATCATATTTGTATGTTTTAGCTATGGTTTGCATAATTGTGCTTCATAGCAAACATAAATATGTATATTTCGCTATACATATACAAAAAAAAAAGCAATTGTATAATTTGTTTCAGTACACATATAAAAAAGATCAATATGAATCCAATTATTGAAAAAAGAAAGAGAAAAATGAATCTTTATTACAAAAAAAGAAGCTCTTAGATTTTAAAAAGTAAACTTCAAGTGAAATATATATATGACTGTTTTTTTACAACAAAAAATAACTAAGGCCTCTCATTGAAACGCGACTTTAGTTCCTCAAAAAGTATTGAGTCGCCCCTACTTTTACCATAGGTTAAATTACACGCACTAAGGGGTTGGTTTGTTGCTATTTAGAGTTATGCACGGTTAAGTTATTTCTCTATTCCTTCCGTTTTCTTTTACTTGTTCACTAATCTAAAGACTTGTTTGGCCCCAAGAAAATTTGAGAAAAACTTGGAAAGCGGTGTTTGGCCATATAACTTGGCAAATTTATTTGCCAAGAATCCTCAGTTCCCAAAATACTTGAAAAAAAACACTGGTATTTCGGCCAAGTTTAATATTTGAGAATTTTAAAAAATTTAAAAATTACTCCAAACTTTTATATTTTATAAAAACCACCCATCATTTATTGATTCCAACTAATATTTGTTACTACCTCCTCCGAAAACGTTTGAGTTCTAATTTGAGTGACAAAATTGATAAAAAAAGAACAATTTGTTTTAAATGAGTTATAGTTATAATTGAATCAGTGACATGTTTGAGTATGCGATTAATGTATTGCTCTTGTCCATACTTTTATTTTGTTGTTGTTGATTGTATCAATTATATTATAAGGTTATTTTTAATAGAATATATTTATTATAAAATGATAATACAAATTTATGGATATTTTTAATAAATTTTACATCTTATGAGTATAAATCAATTTTTTTTAAAATAGTCAAATATTCTTGAACAAATTTGGGGCCAATAAAAACATGGTGAAAGTTCACCCAAATATGATTTGTCTAGAATATTTGGGAATTTTGGGTCAAACGCTAGCTAAAGGTAGCTTTTTAATTGTCACTTCTACCATAACAAGAAAAGATAATTACTTTTCTATTTTACACTCAATATTAATTACTTATTTTTCAAATCATTTTTCATATATATATATATATATATAAGAGAGAGAGAGAGATTTTGTAGTAAACTACTCATATTAATCAATATTTTTAGGGAAAATTATGCGTATAAGCAAATATATACTAGTTAATTAGTTAGCATAGCTATAATTTGCCTTAATTACAATTCGCGACCTATTTTTAGCTATAATTATGCGGCTCAACTTTTTAGTTTTGTATAATTCGCCCGTTTGTATAGTTCATAATTTATATAATATAATTTGTTTAACTTTTGTATAATTCGGAATTTGTATAATATAATTTGTATAACTGTTTACACTTCTAATGATTCGTAATTGCATAAATTCGTGATTTCAAGTTTATACAAAAATAACTGAATCATACAAATGTACCCGCGAATTACACAAATGAGACATCTTAAATTATATTTACAACCCGAAAATATGCAAACTATAGCTATGGAACATAATTTAATTAATTATAGTGACTATTTGTGAAAGTTCCCCTATTTTTTAAGGCCATGCAGAGTCTAATGGACAAGTAAAAGTAAACGGATGACGTATTAGACTAGTTATTTCATTTTCTATCCTAATAAAACAGTAAATAGATTTCCACATAACTTATACACATACTATTAGTTATGTGTGATTGATTATAAGGTAGCAACCAAACATGGTACTTTATGTGTTGAAATTTATACTCCCTCCGTTTACTTTTATTTGTCATGTTGTGCTTTTTGAAAGTCAATTTGATTGATTTTCAAAGTTAAATTAGATTACATTAATTCAATATTTAAAAAAAATAAAATTAGATATTCAAAAACTATATGAAAAATACTATAAGTTGCAATTTTTGCATATCAATATGATGAAAAAATACATTGTAAAATGTTAATCAATGTTCTTATATAATTTGACTCTAAAAAAAAACATGACAATTAAAAATAGACGGATGGAGTATACAATACCTAAAATGCTATACTAATTACCAAACATGATATTGTTGTTAATGTATGACTAATTTACTTCCTAACCAACAACTAAACCACTCCTAAGTCCGAATTGTATAAGATTCATTTACATTTTTCATGAATTTAAGATAAATCTTTTTTTCTAGATTATCAATTACACATATTATAGAAAATGGCTTGTAAATTGTAATTACATATTTTGGTATTTTAATTTATTACCCCATATTCATGGGCGGCTCAACAACTTTGAAAAAAAAGCAATTGCCTTAGGCCCCATAATTTGAGGGGCCTCATTTAAAATAAATAAATAATAGGTTATAAGTATTTTTTTAAAAAAAAATATAGAGTATTACTTATAGAAAATGAAATCTTTTCATAAAAGAGCAAAGAAGTAATAGAAGTTCGACAAATTATGAATACTATGTCTCAAGAAAAATTAAATGATTAGCTATAATAAACTTCACAAAAAATATATATTTGAATTTAAGGCCTCCATTCGAATTTGGCTTAAGGCCACCGATTTATTAGAGCCGCCCCTGCCCATATTTAGGGATATTTACCTCGTTGTTGTATCTGGCAATACTGTTCATTAATGTAAATGTGTCAATATCCTATTCAGTTTCACTAAAACTCCTGCAAAACATTTTTTATGCCAAATATTGATCGTCTCCCAGTTAACTAAACAACAAACTTCCAATACAAAGCATTTGTGTTGCTCTTTCTTTGACTACTAGCAGATAACTCTATGCGCACCCAATTTTTTAATAACTGCATTATTTTTGCACTTGTAAGATTAAGATCGATAATACTTATATTGATTCCGTACAAGTTCTTTATATTTTAGTATAATAAAACTAAAATCTTTCATGTGAAGTTAATGGACTATATAATACTTATAATTTAACACTAGAAAAAAAAAAATTATCCTCAGATTGTAAGCTAAATTTTTTCTTTTGGATCTGGATGTTCAACTTACGCCCCTCAACTTTAATTTAAAAATCAAACACACAACCCAGCCCCCATCGCTCTATTTTGACCCATCTTATTTTTTAAAAAAACGTTTACTTTTTTTCATTTTGAATAGTAAAATATTACTCTAAAGAATCTTTTCCAAGAAGAGAATATTGTACGAAAAAATAGTAAGTTGATCAAAAGTAAGAGTAGCAAGAGAGTCAAGTAAATAAACCAATTTTAGCCTTTGATCGCTGAAGTTAGCAATATGAGCAGTAAGTTTCAGTTGAAAATTCAGCTTATTATAAGACGTACAATATATTTGGGAAGAAAACAAGGAAAAAGTTCAGCTTATTATAAGCCGAACAATTCACCTTGCATTTTTTTTTTCCAATTTTTTTATGTTCAATTGATCAATTTTTTAAAAAAATATTTCTTTTAGAAAAATAAGCTACACAAATTACATTTTATATAATTGGTAATGTCCTCCCTATCATCCAACACACCTCATTTTCACCTCTATCCCCCTTTCGATAGCCCCATCCCCACCACCCCAGAGTAGCCCTACTCTACCTCCACCTTACAGTATATCTACTCATCTAGATTATGTATAAATATATTTAGGATGATATTTTAAATCATTTACTTCACTATGGAAGAATCTCCCTTTCTACGCTACGTTCTCAATAAAAAGTCTTCATTCTTAGGGATGTCAATAAGCAGTGCGGGTTGAGCTTAACCTACAAAAAATTTAATTCCCCCCGCCCCGCTAGGTATAACAATTTTTTTCATTTTCAACCCGCAATAACTTTCTATTCATTGTAAGGAGGAATTCTCACCTATAAATAGTGAAGTCTTCCTTTGGATATTTAAGAAGATGAGATACAAGAGAAATAGTGTAAGAAATAATGAAAAGTGTTATATTGTGTATATTGAGTTAGTGTAGTGAAAGAAAGAGTTGAGACAAAAGAAAATATTCTTAGTTTTCAACTATATTCACTATACAAACAAGAGAGTAATTATATGTTGAAGAAGGTGTTCTTTTGTGGAGCTTTGGACTCTTCAACTAATCCAGAATTGTTTGAGTTGTATGACGTTGTTGTGCTGTTGTGCCCTTGAGGGGACAAGTCAAGAGTATTACTGCTAGATCGGTGTAGATTATGCCGCAGTGGCTTGAATCTCTTTAAAGAGAACGAGATATTCGTGCCTCGACCTAAAGATTTGTTTATGCATTTTTGTCATTTTATTTCAACTATAAATTACTTTTCAAAAGAACATTTTTCTCCATACCTAACACACCCATAACGAAACTCAAGTCTCAAGTACTCTAGGAATTTCTTAATCATTTGTACCTTACGACTCTTTGGAAGTTAAAAGGAGAAATTGTTTTAGTTTTAGTTTTAGTTTTGCTTTTTTACCTAAGACCACAAGAGGAATCAAAGATTTTTAGTTTATAGATTATGAATCATAACTTTTTTAACATGTCAAGTTTTAAACAAATTATTTCACTTATACATATTAAATAATATTCTTAAAATATAAATACAAGTTAAAATGCTAGTGCTGTTATACACAATTAGGGGCTATGCGCCGCCTGAGGCACGACACCATTTTAAGTTTTGAGTATCCTCTACACCTAATGATAGCTACAAATTTACCACACTGATCAAACATACTGACGTGCTATTAGGCATAAAACACAATTTTGTTGTCAGATTTCAGTTGATATTTATGCTCTCCAATTTTGAATATTTATAAATAGACACTTAAATTTATATAAAAATTAATCAAATAAACACATGTATTTACGTAGCATTCAACAGAACAATGCACATCCCACGTAACATCTTTCATTTATGATGCTACGTAAGATGTGTATATCTACTTTTGCATACTCAAAATTGAAGAGAATATATACACACAAACTAATGTCAAGTAAAAGACAATATTAGAAATTATAATGTTGAAAGAAATGAGATTCATATACTTACCTTGAACTTCTTCAAATAGTTGCTTCTGATGAATCTCCTTTCCAGATCAAAGCATTATTATTTTAGATATACAGTGATGAGGAGAAATTGCTAGTAGTAAAATATAAATTTGAGGTGTTACCTTAAGTTTCTAAGTATTCACCAATGTTAAGTCAGCTGGTCAGAGTTATGCTCTGATGGAGGAGACCCATGAGTCACAATCCTCTTATTTAATTACTCTATTTATTTCACTTCTGGGGTCAAATTAAGGCAGACATGTAATGAGTACTACAAGTACTACTCCTATATTTAATTTAACATAAACAAATACTACAGGTTTATATATTTTAATATTTAATCAATGACATCTTCTGTACAAATACAATTCTACAAAATAAAAGATTCACAACCTAGTTTTGACCTCTACCGTATATCCTCGAAAAGAAACGACAAATTAAAAATTATGAGCACGGGAATCCAAAGGAAACATCTACTCTTTGCTAATTACTCCTATTAAAGATGTAAAGACAAACAAGCACGGAGGAAACGTATTATTTTTGGTTTCCTACGAGGTATTTGATTCGTGGAGCCTATTAAAGAATGACAAAAGTCCCACATCGGTGGTTAATGAGATGGGTGGATTTCTTATAAGCCTTGGGCAATCCTCCTTCCGAGTTAGGCCTAAGATCTAATTTAACACTCACTAATTCAAATACAATCAATTTTTGAGGACGGCTTTCCTAATATATTTTTTTCATATTCAGAGAACTTAAACTCGAAACTTCTGATTAAGAATGGAGAAATTTCAACCATTCCACCACAACTCTGATAAGAAAAAACATACTAGACAGGAGAAATAATTTAGTTTTCTGATTTTCCTCAGTAATTAAAATTAAAGGTATTTACTTCCATTAATCACAAGTATAAAAATCTGAGGGATTGTTTGGTAGAGTGTATTGGAGAAAAATTATTTTTGTGAATTGAAATAATGAATCAAATAGCGAACATTTATAATTCGATGCAACGTTAATAGAGTCATCTAATAAATTTATCTGAAAAGTTAGTGTTAGATTATCACTGCGCTCTCCATCTTACTTAATTATCTACGCTCCAAGTCTACTTGTAGAACTAGAACTTGTATGTACATGATTTAATTTAGTTTTATTATTTTCAAGTCATCTTCATAAAATCGCAACCTTGTACAACATGATTGGATTTAATTTGAAGCATGGCTCATAAAGCAGACCAGATGGGACAGGTGGGATTTGTTTTATTAATTTAATGGATTCTGGATTTTTTTTGAATATTTTACTCTGCAACATTTGACCGAATATATGCACAAATATTTACGTTGTAGCTGCTTATCTTATTCTTAGGTTAGCCATCAATGGTTATTTTTAATGAGTTGCCTGCATACTCTATTATTTTACTCACGTCAAATCACATTATTTTATGTTATATAGCTTTAGGTTTTACAGATGAATTTAAAATGTACTCCCTCTATTCCTATTTAGTTGTCCATATTTCCTTTTTTAGTTGTTCCTATTTAGTTGTCCATTTTGACAAATCAAGAAAGGACAACAATTTTTTTTCTATTATACCCTTATTTACACTTCTTGAAAATTGTAAAAGTGTATGTTGTTTCCCTCCAATTTATTTCACTTGAATTCAAAGAAGTGGTTGTAATTTTGAAGTGAAAAGTTGTCATAAGGGTAAAATTATAACTTCACTGTGTTAATCATTGTTGCATTAATCTGTGTGTCATTTCTAAAGTGGACAACTAAAAAGGGACGGAGGGAGTATTAGACGAGACTAATCAGAGATACTCCGCAATTTCAATTTTTTTAAACTTTATCCAAAACACTGGCGGAGTCAGAATTTTTAATAAGGGCTCAAAATCCGAAAAAATAGACACATAAAGTAGTCAAATGGGATTCAACTTCTACTATATATATCTAAAAAAATATTTTAACTGAAACAAACCCAATTTTCAATACAAATACTGATATATATTGTTATCGCCAACGTATAATACATACAACAAAGTAGTAATGACGTACTAATTACAAATAGATTAATATAGAAGAAGATAACTAAAAAGGGATGAGATACTAGAACAGAGAGAGGGGATGAGAGATAATTGATGGCCAAAGCTTCCACATAACCCTAGACCTTTTAACAATAGCTAATTGGGCATGGATTCCATATAAAACTCTCCAACATTTTACTCGGTCCAATAATATCAACTGGATCAGTCATATTTGCCACGTCTAGGTCATAGTCCCTTATGAAGTCATCGTGGATCACAACATTAACCATGTATAAATAGTATAATTTTCCACCAAAGGAGGTTCGAATGAACCCTAAGTACGAGAATCAAATTAATTAAAATTTGTGTGAATTTGAACAAGAATTTTTTGGAATATGTTATTTTAAAAATAGAATTTGAATAATTAGTAACTAGGAGAACAATTTAAAATTAATATAGAAAAATATCCAAAATAATAGTTAAGATAAACAAATTAAAATAATTTTTTTTTTTCACACTCTTCTTCACCGTGCAAGGATACAGAGGAGTTGTACGCTCTTATCTTAGAACTTATCTAGAGAAACACGACATCCAGACTATACTTTTATACCTAGCTACAAGATTCGACCATCATCACTTCTAAAGTTTTCATATAGTGCTTGGATTTGAATTAGAGCTTCTAAGTTAAAAGATAGCTAGTGTCTAGGATTTAAAGTTTGAAATTTCAATGTAAATTTTGAACCTTTTCAATAATCGAGACAATTTTGACACCTCATTTGGAGGGTTGTTATCCGTTATATTGTATTGCATTTTAAATATAATATTTAATTTGATTGGTACTTAAATTTTATTGTATCGTATTGTTTAAATATATCGTTAGGTAACGATGAAAAAATCTATTTTATGTAACGATCGAATTAGTGTGATCGCGTCGTTACCTTAATATCTTCATTTTATTTTTTCTTAATTTATTATTTAATAATCATATTTCATATTTTATCCTACCTTTTCATAGTAACTCTACCATGTACTCTGTTTTTCTTTTAGGTTTATCATTCAAATTATTGACGTATGACATTATATATGTTGTGACGGAGGTCAATTCAATTTATCCAAATAATGTATTCATTAAAACAATATCATACGATACAATACAATACAATTCGATATACTATGAAACAATATGTAACAATCATCCAAACAAAGTGTTAAGTCCTGTGTCCATGATATTCAGAAATTATATATACACGGAAAAATAAAAAAAAGTATGTTATATAATACAATGTAATCTTTTTATTGAGGGGTTTCAAGTGAACACTTTGAGCTTAGAGATGACAATGAGATGGGGCGGGATGAGATTAGCTCCAAAAATTTTAAACCACCCTACTCCATCCCGCATAATAATTTTTTTTTAATTTTCAACCAACCCCACCCCTGCCCCCACAAATCCACTCCGTATGAATCCGCCCCGAATAACAATGATCTTATGAGTCCACTTTGCTCTATTTGAAGTCCATTTAAGATAAATTAACCCTCTCTTACACTAAATACTAGGAGAAAATCTTGTGAATAGTACACGTGAATTATTCATCCATCTACTTTTATTTGTCCAATACATAAAAAATAAATATTTATTTTTAATTCGCAAATCTAATTTTTTCTTTTTACCATATAGCTACACAAATATTCAAATCACAATTCTTCTGGTATTTATTATGAATTTTGTCATAAGGCTGTAAAAGAAATCCTGATCACTATTTAAACTTGGCTATGCTTTAAATAACATGTCTAAAAGCTACAATACGTGCAAATAATTGTTCTTAGACATAGGGTGTGCATTCGGTTTTTCGGTTTGGTTTTGCACAATTCGGTTTGAATTTTTTGGTTTTTGGTTTTGTAAAAGTGTAACTCAATCCGATCCAAAATAAATTTGGTTTGGTTTGGTTTTCCCCTATTCGGTTCGGCTTTTTTTGGTTTGGTTATTCGGTTATGTCAATAATTAATAACATAAACAAAGTAATAATATTTAATCCCTTAAATATACTTTCTAATATAAATCATAAGTAAAACTTAAAGCACAATACTTATAAGTATACCTATTATAGATGTAATTCAAACATAAAATATAAATGTAATCATCATGAAAGACAATAACCAAAAAGGGATAAAAGTGGTTAACTCCAACTTAATTCTAAACCTAAACGAATGCAAACTGTGGACAAGTCCATAGATGATAAAAGCAACAAGCTATTTAAAATTCGTGATGAATTGGCAAGCTTGTCAGAACAAGCAAGAATGATGCAGTACGAGATTAATCAACTCAGTACTGAACAAGCCGAAAATATGAGTGAATTTTTACTCTTATGTAAACATTTGGATACTAATGCAGCAACTCAATGGGGATGTGATACTAAACCCTATAAAAAACGAAGGAAATACAAAAAAGGGTTAATTAAACAAAAAAATATTTCAAAACAAAATTATATACCCAAAAGAAGGTACTATAAAAGAAAAAATAACTTCAAAAAACCAAAATCTACAGAAAAATGCAAATGCTATAACTGTGGAGAAGAAGGACATAAAAATTACGAATGTAACAAAAAGAAAGTAAAAATATCAAAAATTGATAGATAGGAAATTGATTCAGATCTAGAATCAATAAACTCAATAAAAAGTGATGACTTCTATGAAGTCTAATAGACTCCCAAGCGGAGATGCAGGGTCAACCCAATTCTTAGATCTAAATTGCAAAAGAGAACCAGAAATAGATCTAGATATATGGGCTCATAATATATTTCTATTCTTTTTACTAAGAAAAGGAATAAGTTATTCTGATGAAGAAAATCATACAATAATGATAAACACTTTTTCTGGAAAAGTAAGCAACTGGTACACTGGATTATCTGATGATGCAAGAGGAATCATCAAAAATAATACTATAGAAGGATTTAAAGAATCCCTTCAAGAAGGAATAAAAAACCTTGTACAATTTGTACGAAATGAATTTCTAGGTGGAGAAGGAACCACCACCAAGAATAAAGAAAAAGAAAGAGTAATTGCAAAAGAGCAATTACAAAAATTGCAAATTTGCAAAATGAGTTATATTCAAGAATACACTTATGAATTCGAAAAATATTATTACAAAATATTTGATAGTAGTAAAGAAATGCTACCTTATCTTGAAAAATACTTTAAAAAATTACCCGACTTTTGGGCCAAATACTTTAGAGAAGAATACGAAAAGAAAATATTGAAGGAGATACTCTTGGTCAAAGGATATCTTTATAAAAAAATAGACTTGGACAACTTTGTATGGCACACAATATACAAAAAAAAAAAAAGCCAAAAGAATAAATACCCAAATATACTGCTTAGATACTAATGCAGCAACTCAATGGGGATGTGATACTAAACCCTTCAAAAAACAAAGGAAATACAAAAAAGGGTTAATTAAACGAAAAAATATTTCAAAACAAAATTATACACTCAAAAGAAGGTACTATAAAAGAAAAAATAACTTCAAAAAAACAAAATCTACAGAAAAATGCAAATGCTACAACTGTGGAGAAGGACATAAAAGTTACGAATGTAACAAAAAGAGAGTAAAAATATCAAAAATTGATAGACAGAAAATTGATTCAGATCTAGAATCAATAAACTCAATAAAAAGTGATGACTTCTATGAAGATTTTTCGTCTAGCTCAGAAGAAGAATCTGACTAATGAATAAACAAATACAAAAAGAAGAAGAAAATTCAGTTCAAATCTTAGAAACTGAAGAAGATCAAAGGGGATACGCCCTAAAAGCAACTTTTGATGGAGAATTATTCAAAAAATTCAAGGATTATAATTAAATCTAAAAACTGAGGATAATATATTTAACAGAATGCAAAGAATGTTTGCAAGAAATAAAATTTCCTATCATGAATATCAGGAAATAGAAAAGGTAATAGAAATTACCTAAATAACAGGAAGACATAAATTAAACCTGTTAACTAAACCAATGATTGAACAAATCCTTAGAAAAAATCCAGAAAAGAAAAGGAAAAAAATGAATTATGTTCATTTAAGAGGAATCCAAATACTAGTCAAATCGACTTTCAAAGAAGGAATAAATTGCCCTATTGTTGTAAATCTTTCAGATGAAAGATTCATGAATGCAAGAGAAGGAAATCTTGGTATAGTAGAAGGTAATCTAGCATATACCAAACTCCTATTCACATACTATCCTAAATATAGTATATCGCTTAAAGATACAAACTTTAATGATGTATTAAGCTTACATTTTCAGATTAAAAGAAATGACCTAATTAAACCAGGTAATCATATTATGAGCATTTATTATCAAGCTCTATATACAGTCACAAACTCCAATTATGGAAATGTATATAAAAATAAAGGAATGGTCGAAATAGATCAAGAATGTGCAAGAATTACAAGAATTATCGAAGAAGAAATTCAACATGCACAAATTCCAGAAGAATATGAAATTCGATTTGGAAAAACATAGGAAATAGGAAGTTCGAATAGTAACCCTATACTTTCTATAGAATATGGAAGAAATTCTATAAAGAAAATTTTATCAAATAGATATTCTAAGAAAATTCTTGAAACATCCAACAGTTAAAAAATTATAGGAAGAATCTTCCATGGAACATAATGGATAAAACAAGAAATACTAGTACAAACTGGTGCTACGGCCAATTATGTCAATGACATCATTTTAGAAGGTTTGCCAATATATGAAGGAACACCTTACACATATAAAACCTTTGAAGGTAACAATTACAATTGTTAAAAAATGGTAGAATTACCAATACAATTAGACACAATCAGGATAATTGTACCCTGTTATATTACTAATCACGAATGTGATCATAATCTTATTCTAGGAAACCTATTATTTACTAGTCCAAATGACTACAATATAGGTAAAGAAGGAATAGAAATAAGCTATAAAAATGAAACATGTTCCATACCAAAAATTTAAAATGCCCAAAAAAACATCTTTTAGGGTATCAGTGTTCATAGAAATAACTCTGTATGATACTAAATTTACAACCTATTGTCAAATTGATAATGGATCCGAAGCTAGTTTAGCAAAATCTTTTTTAATAACAGATTGGATATCAATAAAAATAACATATCTATGATAGGTATTATAGGTAACAAAGAAAGACTATCACAGTCAAAACAAAAGGTAGAAATCATTTTAGGATCTAAAATTGTTTCAATAAATAAATTATTTGCCTATGATAAACTGGAGACAAATATATTATTAGGAAATATTTTCTCCAACAATATCAGGATTATCATCAAACATTATATATGATAACCCTTAAAACTCCTTGTGGATATTTTATTAAAGTCCCAAGAAAACAAAATCCTTACACTTTTGAAAAAGAAGATGGAAATTTTAAAAGAAAATATCTAGAACACCTAAGAGGGATTTCTTGTAAGTGCCTCAATCTAGAATGGATAAAAGAAAATTTACAAAATCATATGGTGAAAATTCCTTAGAAAAATAGGAAAAGAATCAAGAAAAAGCCAATTTAGTGCTTAAAGACCCCAGTGTCATCATTAGAGTAAAACCAATGCTCTATAATGCAGAAGACAAAATTGAGTTCAAAACTCAAATCAAGAAATTAATTAATTTAAAATTAATCAGACCTAGTAAAAGTTCTCATAGTAGTCCGGCATTTATGGTAAGAAACCACGCCGAAATAAAAAGAGGAAAAGCTAGAATGGTCATAAATTACAAAGAATTAAATAGAAATTGTGTTTTTGATGGATATTTTATCCCTAATAAATTTAATCAACCTTACAAAAGAAAAAACTTATTTTTCAAAATTCGACTGTAAAAGTGGATTTTGGCAGATAAAACTTGAAGAAAAGGCTATACCATTAACAACATTTAGCAGTCCGAATGGTCACTATGAATGAATAGTAATGTCATTTGGATTAAAAAATGCCCCACAAATCATTTAAAGAAAGATGGATAAAATATTTTCTGGAAAAGAATTTTTAATAGTCTACATAAATGATATGCTAATATGTTCTAAAACATAGCAAGAACATCTAACACCTCTAAAAGAATTTTCAGAAATATGTATAAAAAATGGAATCATTTTAAGCCAAAAAAAAGGCAGAGATAAATAAAAATGAAATAAAATTCTTAGGAATGATTATTTCAAAAAATGGAATAGAGTTATAAACTCACATCTCTAAAAAGATAATAGAATTTCTTGACAAATTAACAACTAAACATGAAATACAAAGATTTCTAGGATGTCTAAATTATGCAGGTGAATTTATTCCAGATCTAGCAAAGAAAATGAACATACTGCAAACTAATAAGAAAATCCAATAGAATTGAATGGACTGAAGAACCCACACAATGTGTTAAAAAACTAAAAGAAGAATGTGCAAAACTACCAAAGTTAAGACTACCAGACGAAAATGATAATCTAATCCTACAAACAGATGCCTTCGATTATCATTGGGGAGCATTATTACAAATAGACTTAAACGAAATCTGCAGGTACACTAGCGAAACGTTTAGCGAGGCTGAAACGAGGTATTCTACCAATGAAAAGGAATTACTAGCAATTGTTAGAGGAATAAGACAATTTTCGACTTTTCTGTTACCCAAACAATTCATTATTAGAACTGACAATACTCAAGTGCCAAGGTTAATATTCAATAAACTTCATGCTGAACCACAATACAAAAGATTACATCGATGGCAGGTTTTATTGTCATTTTATTCTTTTAAGATAGAACACATTAAAAGAACTGACAATTTAGTTGCAGACTTCTTTTCAAGAAATGTCCAATATGGACAATCAGACAAAAATCCTGGTCAACAAGATATATGAACGAATGCAAACTGTGGACAAGTTCATAGATGATAAAAGCAATAAGCTATTTAAAATTCGTGATGAATTGGCACGCTTGTCAGAACAAGCAAGAATGATACAGTACGAGATTAATCAACTCAGTACTGAACAAATCGAAAATATGAGTGAATTTTACTCTTATGTGAACATTTGGACACATATTCAAAACAAAATTCAAATCCAAAAGGGAATATTACTCCCAACAAAGTGGCAGGAGATGTCCCACTAGCACATAGTGCCAAAAACATCTCAACGGTAAACAAAGATATGCCGAATGCTAAGTATAAGGACGAAGGAAAAGCCTAGCAATTGAGAAATCAAACGATGCTACTTCTTCGAAAGAAGAACAAGGCACATCTTCAGCGAAAGCTGAAAAAATTATCTCTGGAAAACCAGAAAGCATCTCTAACAAAGTTCTTACGGGAACAAAAGTTTTTTCATTTTTTCAGGTTGGAAAACAGAATCCAAAAGAAGAAGAATATCTTGCATTTACAAGATATATCTATAATCTTCCAGAAGAGATTGGAGAAACATATGGAGTCCTAGGAACAACCAGTTTGTTTCCTCGAATTTCCATATTCTCAAATGGGTCATCGAAATTTACAGCCAATTATTCGAATTTGGTTATCTGGAGCGGGTCTATGCCAAACCAGATCTACAAGAATTATCCAAGTTACTATCGCAATTGGTAAATTCAGTATAACAATACGCTGAAGGCGAAGGTGTTTATTGCCGATTCTTTAGCATAGCCATAGAAAGCAAATATTTGCAGACATATTTTCCAACAATTAATTATATCTCATTGGAAAAATTAAAAAAATTTAACGTCAAAGCCACCGGAGTTGACAAAAAATTACCCAATTTAAACAAAAAATGGATCCAAACAAGAAGAGCTTTGGGAATTAAGGCATTGTATTTTATTCTCAAACGATTTTATGATGAAGATTACAAAGTATTGGATAATACATCTACTTGGATTTTGTTAACCAAAGGATAAATTAAGTCCAAAATCTTAAAGGAAAAAATTCTTGATTTTGACCTTCACAGGTTGGAAGCAACAGAAGAAACTTGGAAATTGGCCTGTAAGTTTCTTGAACACAAGCACTCGCCAAATGTAGAAGAATAATTGAAAACGAAGAAGTGAAGCTGTAAAAGGCAATGTAGACAGTCAGATATCGACAAAACAAAAAGATGTAAGCACTTACGTTCTGAAGAGAGAGACAAAAGAGAAAAGAATCTTATCTTATCTCAACTTTATCTCTTTAGTCAAAAGAGAAATCAAATCATGTCGGCCATCAACATCTTCCACAAACGATGATTGAAGGACAAAAGAAGAAATAACAAAGTTTTGAGGAAAGTCCCTGCAAACAACAATGTAATATTTAGTCGCTCCTTGTATATATAAAAGGAGAAGAAAAACACTCTAAGAAATAGACTACATTTTTCTTTGAAAACTTCAATTAGAGAAAAAAATGATAGGTATCTTAAGGAGCGAGTAGAGACTTCTCCCGCTAGGGAAAAATATTTTCTTATATGTCTTAAGTATATGTAAAATATATATGGTTTGTAAGTGAGAGTAATATTATGAAATAAAAAGTTTGGTTTATATACCTTTCTTCTTTAAATTCCATGAATAGTAGTAAGTGAAGGTTGCGATCTTCAATCCTAAGGAAGAACAATAAGGAAGTAGCCGTTGAGACTGAGGTCGTGAAGGCAATTTTTTGTTCATAGACTGAAGGAGAACTACTGCAGTAGTGCTAAGGACTATTCAACGAACGAAAAGGAGGAAGATATACACGCAAAACTTGGTATTTCATAAATATTATTGTCAAAAACAAGCTATATCATATTTTATACATTCCTTTTGACTTAGAAAATACTTAGTACCTATAGGAAAATTAAATTAATTTGATTAAATTCAAATAGTAATATGGTTAAAATAGTATTTGTTTATATACATGCTTATAACATATAAAATATGTTGAAAGATATTCAATATCATCTACATTTTGTTAGAAAAAAGAGCATGGAAACATCGCATAACATTACATCATATTGATAAAGCTATTTCAGAAATGGAAAACGCATATTTGCATACTAATCTAAGATCTGCAAAGCTCATAGTAGCTATATATGAGATGAAAATACTTAGAATACAAGAGTATTTTGAATACAAAAATGCCAAAAGACATATTAAAAAGATATGTTCTTTATACATCATGACATGTTTTAAAATTGCGCATACCCTGTCCTTGATAGCAAAAAAATAATGGTATCAGAGCCATGTAGATAAAAATAAATTAATAATTAAACTCTAAACATGATAAGACCTTTATGGTATTTAGATGAAAGCACTTTAGTAACTATACTAAAAGCAATTAATTTAAATAGAGATTTAAAAGAAATAACCTTACAACTTATCATTGATGAAAAATATAGAGAATTTGAATTCTCAATATATGATGATTAAGAAGAAATGGTATATCTAGATACATCTGATTATTATTTTTCTGAATAAGATTGAGCTTAAAAGAAGCTATAGATATATTAAATGATTTAGTCGAAAGTCATAAACAAATAGCTTTAAGACTAAAACTAATAGAAATAGAAATAATATCTCTTAAAGAAAACATTCCCGGAAGGATTACAAACATAATAGAAAAGATAGATAAATTTGACAAAAGAGTAGGTCAAAAATACATAAATGAACTCTTAACCGAGAAAGTAGCAAACAAAAGTTCATATCAAAAGGGAAGCCTGGATGAAAAACTCATTCAAGAATTTTTGAAAAAACAATCCAAAAAAGAAACTTTGGAAATAGAAAAATCTAAGAATGAGGAGATTCTAGAAACAAAAACAAAAATAGAAAAAAACGAAACAGAGAAAAATACTGAGGAACAAAATGAATGAACTAGATGAACTAGTTTTTGCATTAGAAGACCTTGATCTATCTGATAAAAAATTAAAAGTTTTGATGAACAAAGAAAGGACCCCAAGGAAAATTTGAAGTCGGAGATGGATCAAAATCCATAAAAGAAGAAGTCTGGCACCAGACAAAGGAAGAAAATTTTGCACCAAAAGCAAAAAAAATAAAGACTTTGTGAGTCAATACAATAATAATAATGGTAATATATATGTATATATTAATTTGGATTTTTTGGTTTTTATTTTTTAAAACTCGAAACCAAACCAAAAAATCAAACAAAGTAATTTATTAATCCAAAATCAATCCGAAAACCAAAAAACCAATCTAAATAAAAATTCGGTTTGATTTGGTTTGGTTAGTCGATTTAATTCGAATAGTGCACACCCCTACTTAGACACCACAAGAGGCCCAATTACCATAACAAACAATAAAACCGGCCCACAACTAAGAGGCCCAATTACACCATAACAAAAGGCTGTAACCTCAGTCTTGCTCCTCCTTTTCTTGTTCAGAAAGACTTGTTTCCTTGAATTACTCTTACAGAGCAAGAATAAGAAGACAGAAAGAAAGAAAAATAAGAGCAATGGAAGATTCAAAGAAGATCGCACACGAAATTGGGGGAGTGAGAAACGATGCGTTTCGATTCGGGCTACATGGTGTTAAGAGCGACATCGTTGGATCTCATCCTCTCGAGTCTTCTTATCACTCTGTAATCTACTTTCTCCTTACTATTATTGATTCATTTGCCTATACATATTTTCTGATCTCTCATTTGGGTACAGACGAAGGCTAGGCAACAGGAGATGAAGAGGAAGATACTTGCAAATACCTACGGGTCGGCTTTCCCTATGAAGTTAGAGCTCGATCGCCAAATTCTATCCAGGTTGGCGTTTTTTTGTTACTCTTAGTTTTTTATCTCTTAACGCATTGTTAGACTCTAGCTATAGTGTTAGTTTGGTTCGAATTCTGTGGTGAATGAAAGGGTTTTGATTGCGAAACCCCCTTTTTGTGCTTCACTAGGGTTTTATTCCTTTTTGATTGTGAAAGTTAAATTGGACTTGAATAGAGCGAAACTAATTTATATGCCTCAATCTCAGCCTTTTGTTTTACGGGCAAATTTATTGAGTTTTCTATGCTCATGGTTTGGGACTCATTTTTCCTTTCTTCTTTGGATTTCGAGTCTTCTGGACCAATTAAACTGAATTCCCTTTTTAAGTTGATTTGTGTTGTATTATGTTAGGAGTTCTCCCCCTTTGTATAGGTTTGTATAGGTAGAAAAGGGTGTTTGGATTAATTGAGAGAGGGAATGAAGGAGGTCAATTTAGTTGCCAAACTGGCAGAGGTTAGTAAATTCACCGATTAAGTCCCATTACTTTGAATATAAATGGGAACTTTCACAGGAAAGGTGGTAAAGCCAAAGGTTTTAAGTGGGAAGATAAGCTAGTTAGGCTAAAAATTGCAAGTGTAAACTTGCTTCGTTTAGAAATAAATAAGGCTTTGATAAAGGCCTCTAGTTTCATCATCCAAGTCCATGAAAATTTCTGTCAGACTAGATACAGCTCATTAGCAGATTCTCTCTGTAAATTCCTACAGGTAGTTGTTTCTCTCTCTTTTTTGGTGCAACTCTTGAAACTTAACTTTTCTTTTGTGGCTTTGAACAATAGTACTAAACTACTAATGCAGGAGCGCGTCTGTTTGACACAGAATTTGTGGGTCTCCCTTTTTGCTGAATTTCTTTTCCCTTCTAAAATTTGCAGATTTCAGAGGCCACCGGGGGCAATACCATCTTCAATGATTGGGTTAGAATCCCTTACCGGAGGGCTAGAGGACTTTGCTTTTGAGGACTACCTGAATGGTATCGAAATCCTTGTGATATACTATCTCATTGAAATTATTTTTAATATGCTGCTAACATAAAAACTTGTCCATTCATGATGAATCCTCATAATACCCCAACATGTTTGGGATTGAGTTGTTGCATGTTGACCATGCTTTTCCATGGAAGATGCCTTTAATTGATATGGCTTTTGTTTGGTTGCCATTAACTCATTGGAGCAAGACTGCTTATGGCACGTCTCTAAGGTCTTATAAAACTGTTTCACCTTAAACTGGGCAAGTTTGAACTATCTACTCTCTCTGTATAATTTTATATGACGATCTCAGGCTGGATACTAAATTCTATGACATATAAGTTAAATGTATATAACATTTGGAATTCGCTTGAAATTTATGTCTTCAACATGGTTATATCATTCCAATAGAAGCATATCAGTAAAGGTTAGGAGGAGTGTCAAAATTAAAGAGTGTGTAGAGAAATGTGTCTATATTTGGAATGGACGAAAAAGAAAAGAGTGTCATATAATATAAGAACATATGGAGTAGTTAATTCTCATATACAAAGAAATTGATTCTCGTTTTTCTCTGAACTAATCCAAGGTAAGAGATGCTTCTCTGGAAGTAGAGAGTAGACAACCTGCTTAGCCTGATAGACCTGATCTACTGCTTAATTGAGATAATTTGACATCAGAATGGATGCCAGCTGATTCCATTGTAAATAATGTATTAACTTGTGCCAAACAATTCCTCCCACTTCCTGGAACTAGTTGATGCTAAATGTAAAATTTCCATGGTTTTCACTAAGT
>JAJOOR010014807.1:0-28535 GCA_036250505.1 Solanum acaule
TCCTACCCCCCCCCCCCCCCCCCCCGACAATTCCCCCATCCTTTTGTTTTTTAAAAATTCTTTTATAAAATATTTTTAAAAATTTAGATCTCACCCCCTCCTCGACTCCTTCCTGAACAAATTTGATATTATTTTTTAAAAATAAAATAATATTCCACCCCACCCCATCTAACCCTCCGCTGTTAATTTATTTTTGTTTTCTTACCTTTTCTCTTTTTGTGTTAGATGTGTAATATATTTTTCTACTTACGTGCCCAATATAAAAGAAATAAAAAAAAATTATTTTGAAAAAAGTATTGCAGCTAGTAAAGAACATTTTTCTATAAAATATATATATCTAATACTACACGGAAAAAAAAATTGGAAGCGAAAGGTTATGTAGGGTAGGGTAGAATTTTTTTTTGAAAAAATATCTAAATTATTATTTGAAGGGAGGTGGGGAGATGAAATAAGATATTTATAAAAAAAAGTTTATAAAAGATTTTTTTTTTAAAAGAAAAAAACTAAAAAAAATGGGGTGTGGGGAGTCGTTGAGAGAAAGTGGTGGAGTGGGGTAGATAAATATTTTACATTTTATTTTATAATTATTTTTGTTAGGGATAGTAATACTTTAATCTTTAACTTTAACTAATACTAATAGTTTTATCCATGTGGAATGTCATTTTTTTGAAATGTAAGAGAGTGTATTATACACTATGGTGAGAGTGTATAAAAGAGAGATGTATGTTTCTCAAACTAATAAATAATAGATTAGGTATGAAACTCAAAAAAAAAAAATCTATGTAGGTGTGTTTTTTACCCTTATTCTCTATGCATAATGATATTACTTTAACTCAATGTTTCTGTTTAATTAAGTAATTATGATAACTCCATTATTCCAATTTCACTAAATTAGCTTTTCATATCTTAATTTATTAAAGGATTGGAGCTTTCAAAATTGAAGTATAACTGTATAAGGTTATTGGGACTTTTTGATGTTTTCCCTAACATCTTCATGATTCTTCCTCAACAAGACTTGATTTCTAAAAATCTTCCCCCCACCCCCCCCAAAAAAAAGTGTTCACGTCAATATTTTTAATTATTTCTTCAATTAAAATAAACCTTACAAAATTTCATTAAATTATGATAATTATTAATACATAATTACATATTAAAGAATTATTTCAACAAAAAAAAAAACTCAGCAGGCAGGTGGTCACATGATGATATTTCAATGATTCTTGGAAATGCAAACTTAGTAAGTAATTACTTTTGTTATGAAAAGTTTTATCCTTAATACAATTTTGTGCCATAAATATAAATCTGATTCGATTTTAATACGAGTATCGAAAACAAAATGGAAAAACAATGATGCTATTTGCAATGTATCTTGGAAATGCTTGGGTCAGAAATATAATTTTATTTTGATGGATCAAAATGCACATGGAGTGACATAATAATAAATCATTTCTTGATTGAAGGGAGAATCATGAAAATTTATAGCAAACCTGTCATGCATAGTTCAGATTCATAATCACTTGAATAAAAATATTTGTTGACATTTAGGTGCAGCTGATGCCTGGGGATTTTTTATTTTTTATTTTGATGGTGTAATTTTTTTTTTAATAATTAGTTTATTTTCAAATTTATACCTAAACCATGTTCTTTTGAAATTTCTTTTATCTATGAAAAAAATACTAAATCTTTTTATGGTTTAATTTGCTCAATTGCATGTGACATGTGTGGGGTCCTAAAATCTTAAGGGGCCATTATTTCCAGCAAAGAATTATATGAAAATGAAAGGAAGATTTCATCAACTCATCCACCTTGAGAAGAATTAAGAGAGGAAAATAGAGTATTTTTTTCTGAAATAATACAAGGAACTATTGTATAGAGTAGTAAAAAATAGGATTAACTTATCATATAGATCATCCTCGAGAAAATTTCAAGTATCTTAGGTCTTTAATTCAAGAAAATTGGGAGAATGATGATGATATCACACATCGTGGTGTGGATGAAATAAAGACTCACCTTATGTGATTAGAATATACCATCAAAACGTAAAGGTAAGTTTTATAGAGTAGTTCTTATGCTGACTATGTTGTATGAGGCAGAGTGTTGGCCAGTTAAGAACTAGCATGTTCAAAAGATGAGAGTGACGGAAATGAAGATGTTGAATGATATTCGAGACAAGGTCAAATCAGAGTGACCTCCATGATGGACAGATGATAAAAACGAGACTGAGATGGTTCGAGCATGTTAAGAGTGCCCTAGTGAGGAGGTGTTATAGGTTAGCTATAAAGGGCTTATTAGGAATAAATAGACGTAGCCCAAAGAAGTATTGAGGAGAGTTGGTTATTCAGCTTACTAAGGAAATGACCTTAGATTTGTGGTTATGGAGGTTGTGGATTAGGGTAAAAGGATATATAGTAGGTAGGTGTGCATTGTCTCACTTTCTGGATGGATAGGCTTGGTGGTAGTTTGGCGCAACATACCAATTTCCCTGTTCGAACAAGTAGTAGTAACATTATTCTCGTAGTTGTCTGTCCTATGATTTTTGTTACTCCATGTTATTGTCTGTGTTTTGGTTATCGCATTACTTGACTATTGTTTTTGCTCCTTGTTATTTGAATGACATGTAATGTATTCTCTATTATTTGCTATGTCCTTTTTACTTTTGTATTTATTTTTTTAAAACTACTATAATGTGTGTTACTCAAGCTAAAGGTCTTTCAGAAACAACTTCTTTATCTGTAGGAGAAAATTTGCGTTCAATTTATCTTTTTCAGACATCACCTATGGAATTGCACTATTATGCTATTTTTAAAAGTTACACGTCACTAATCAGTACAATAAAGAAAGAGTCATTTCTCAATATATAGATAGACCCCTTGAATTAGAGAACTAAATTTGTTCCTAAAGTTCCATTAATGAAAAACATAGCATTTAACTAGACATAATTGGTATTATATAGGGCCAAAACTTCATTAAAAAAATAAAAGGGTTACCAACAAATGAATTGAAATTCAATAACAGAAATGTGTACGATCATGTTTAAAGAGTTTAATTAGGGTCTAAATAATTATCCAATAATTGGATTCTTACTGATGTTACTTGTATTGTCCAAATTGAACAATAAGTTGCCTCATAGAGACGACAGACATCCTAAAATATTCCACTAAATAATTAGCTCATAATACAATTGGTTGGCCATATATTATTTTTGGCCACATTTGTGCACATAATACAATAAGATATTAAAATTTGGAATAAAAGCAATAATTGTGTCATGACTCCCCATATTAAGTAAATTTTGTACTCTCTCTCTATCTATATATATGAGTATTATCATCCTTTCATAGCTTTCTCTTTTGAGTTTTACTATCTAGTACTAACTAAATAAATTACTAAAAATAGTGAAGAACTCAATGAACAACTATGAGTGTGGTTGTTAGGTCCGAAGACATTTTTCATGGATAATATTTTTCGATATTTGATAAGTGGATTTTTTTTTAAAATTACTATAAATGGTCAGGAACTCAATAAGCAATTCAGAGTGTGGTTGTTAGGACAAAAGCCATTTCTCATGAAATTTTTTTTTCAATGTTTGGTCAAATATATATATATATATATTATAAGGTAGTAACAATAATTTGGAAAAATTAATAATTTCCAAGTGTTAATTAAAAAAAAGGAAAATAAGTCCGAAATATATTCGAACTTTGATCAAAATTGTTGTAACAATCCCAAACTTTGGGGAGGATCTTTTACCCGTGCACTATTTAATAGTGTATTTTAAAGGTATTAGGTATATATGTGCCCACGTGGACATCATAAATACTGCATCATTATAAATAGTAACTTGTCTACGTGGACACATATATACTTTCTAAATACACTATTAAATAGTGCAGGGGGTAATAGTTCCTCCCCAAAATTTGGAATTATTATAGCAATTTCGATCAAAGTTCGAATATATTTCAAACCCTTTATTTTTTTTTAAAAAAACATGATAACCAAAACTTAGAATTTTATAAAGAGTAATGAAAGAAACCATAGGATGCAAAAAGATACAAGTATTGTTGATTGAGAATGACTGTTTAAGGTGGACAAATAATAGTTGGCAATGAAGCAATATGAAGAAGATAGATATTTTAGATCTTGTAAAATAATAAAATTAAAGAGAGACAGCTAAAATTAGTTAGCAAAAAAGATCCTCCATATTGGTAGGGTCACCCCACAAAATGCATCAAGAAATTCTTGGAAATTGAAAAAGAAAACAACTACAGTACTATGTATAATTTATTTTCTTTTATATCACATCATTGTATTATTATTACTATTATATTATATATGGAAGATTGGCCGTACCACAATATAGATTGAGAGTTTTAGGTGTATGCAACTATATCATTATAAGCAATATTATAAATAATATATATATATATATATATCACAATGAGTTCAAATATCAAATTTGATAGATTTTGGTGCAAATTTGAAGTGGATATTTTTTATTAAAAAAATTAAGATTAAAGATGAACAACTGAAAATTGCTCAACGCGATTATATCAACAATCTAGTTGTATTCATAAGTTCAATAATATACTTATATTCATGTATCAATAATGCACTGTTAAATGGTATGTGTTCATGTGTCAATGGACCTATATATGCATTGTATTCATGTATCAATGCACTATTATACCATATGTATTAAATGAACTATTAAACACTATGTATCCATGTACCAATGCACCATGAATCATGAGTTCAAAAACATATTGTGTTCATGTGTCAATGAACCATGCACTGCAAATTATGAGTTCAAAAACATATTGTATTCATGTATCAATGCGCCGTATTTATGTGTTTATATATCAAAATTAAGTGAACAAATACAATATATTTATAGGTTAGTAATAATTGAATAGTAGTTATAAATGAATAGAGCGAATGAATGTACAAGTAATATAAATTAGAGTGAATACATGTTATACTGTTATTATTTACAGATGAATATAGTATATACAGATTACTAGTGTATCAAGTGTATTTAAAAAATTATGTAGCACATTTTAAGCCTCTTAACAAGAATTGTATTCATTGATACATGAACCCAAAAGTGCATAAATACAGAGTCTGACACCCTAAATAATTGCTATAAATGGTAAATAGCTAAAGTATAGTTACACTTGGTTAATAGCATCCAAACTATATTTATTTTTGAAATTTTTATAATTTGTGGTCTTACATTTGTGTGGTGATAAAGTCTTTTTGTAGAATTTGTTTTAACGCATATCTCTCTATTTTTATTTGGCAACTGTCACAAATCATGATTTTGATATTATATAACTATGTGAGTTAAAAAAAATATCAATTATTTTTTATGATATTATTTAGCTATTTAATTATTTAATTATTTTTTTTGAAAAAATATGTATGCATGTTATGGAAAAATTAGAACTTTTTCTTATTTACGTATGTTTTTCATATATTAAAATTTATTTACTTGTTAATCTGGAAAAAATCCATGTAACTTTTTTGCTATTAACTCTTACTTTAAATCTATATATGTATATATATCTTACTATATGAATTCTAAATTTTAGAATCGCAATTTTAAGTGATATATCTGAATTCTAAATATAATACTTATATATATTTAATAATTTTTAAACAAAAATATACAATTTAATAAAAATTATTCTAAATTTATTTAGAATGACGATTTGAAGTGATATATCTAAATTCTAAATATAATATTTGTATTTATTTAATAATTCTTAAACAAAAATATACAATTTAAATAAAAAATTTCAAATTCGACTGAACTCATACTCGAACTTCTACTAGATCCTCCCCTTATAGCCACCTTCTCACTTGCAAACCAACTTCCAATTCAATTTCCACCGAATAAATGGTAGCTTTTAGATGATATAAACTCCTGAGTCCAATGATGGATTATAATAAGTAATATTCTTCAAAAGACCTAGACTTTTTTAATTATATTCTTGTAATTGTTTTTATTTTTAGATTGCAATAAGAGTAATGTATATATAATAATATAGGTCAAACATCATTATTAATGATTACACATCTCAATAATTACATGTAGTAATTTTCAAACACTTCCTAAATAATATTGTATTTAGTACCTAAATGCTAAAATTTGTCTTAACTAATGAGAAACCATTTTTATTAAGGTACAATTCTACTAGGGTTGATGTATCGATCAGTTCGATTCGATTTTGAAGTTTATCTATTCAGCTTATTGGTATATATTCAGTACATGAATGCTAGAATTTGTCTAAGTAATGAGAAACCATTTTTATTGAGGTATAATTCTACTAGGGTTGATGTATCGATCAGTTTGATTCAGTTTTGAAGTTTATTTGTTCGATTTATTGGTTTGTAGACATGTTAAATTGATATAGAACCATTGAGATATTAGTATATTGATTTGATCTTAATCGGTTTAACTGTTAAGATTTGACATTAAAAAAAAATCATTGAAAATCATTTAGAGACAAAATGACAAATCAAATGAACCATACACATGAGTTGAGCGATTGTATCTTTGCTCAAAAGAAAACACTGTCACATTGTAGAATAATCGAAAGTCTGAGACAACCTGAAATAAAGGTATGAAACGAAACTATAAGTCAAGGACTTTATATATCAAATGGTATAAAATAAATATAACTATTTAATTTACTATTGGATTATAGAGTTAACAGTCAATCCATTAATTAGAATTAACCTCAAACCGTTAAGAATCGATAATTCAATAATTAAAAAAATTAAAACCGATACCAAAACCACTAAACCAATAACCCATTATCAATTAATCAATATTTCTTTTCAATCCAAATTATTAATTTCGATTCGATTCTAAACTACCTAAATCCTACAAGTTTTAATGACATGGTTATGAAAGAAAAAAAAATCTAAAGAATAGAAGAATGGAGATATAAAAAGAAGAAGAGAAAGGGCCAGAAGTGTGACGCATAAGAGATCCAAATCTTCATGCAAACTAAAATAAATAAAATAAAATAAATATAACAATTGCACTGCGTGCTCCTAAAGCTATCTACAACCGTTCAAATAATCGTACTGTTTCCTCAACTATCATAATTTACTACATATGTCTTTTTCTGGTATTTAGAAACTTCTTCGTTTTAATTTATGTGATAATTTTTAATTTTTTAGAGTCAAATATATGTTTTTGTAATATATATGTGTGTGTGTGTTTTTTAAATATTTTTAAATTTTTAATTATTGTATTTTTAATTCTTTTTACGTAATTTTCAAATATATAAATTTTATGTTCTAATTCAAGATTAATAAAATGAAATTTAATTCTCAAAATTCAAATTATTCTACATAAATTAAGATAAAGAAAATATTTATTACTCTGATTAATTTTAATTCACATAGTATAAAAGATCTATCTATTAGTGGAGAAAAATTGCTACTAGAAAATTATTCTACGATCAAATTTGAGAGCTTTAATTAAAAGATGTTTAAGATTATATTTATTCAACCTCATCTAGATGGTATTCACTATATTCAATGAAAGCTAATTAATTTCTTAAGATTACGAGATGACTTATTAGCCCATTTGATCAGCTTTAAAAATCTTGTCTATTTTGAAGAATTTTTTTTTTTGTCAAAAATGTTTTTTAAAACATATTTTTCTTAGAAAATAGTGGCTTAGCTAATTAACTTGGAAAATACTTTTAATGGTAAATGACTTTATTATCAAAGAAAGCTTAACTTAAAGTTTGACCAGCAATATGAAATTCTGATTTCATCTCATGATTTCTTATCACATGTTCAAACGTTAATTTCATCTCATAATTTTATATCTCGATTTCATATCACATTTCCAATCATCTACGTAAATAAGTAGGAAAAACTAAAAGGAAATATTTAGGGAATATAGCTTTTTGGTTTGTTTGTTTATTACTTTTAAAGATTCACAATCCACAAACATGAAAAGAGTATATACATGGACGATGCACAACACTAGACTATGACATTTATGATAACGCTCTAAAACTGTTCACCCCTTTTCCAATAACTCATCGTTTTAAAATTATTGAGTTCTAAATTATATATATATATTTGATTTAATTATATTCAAATTTTACACTTTGATAAAAATATTTTTAAAAAAAACAGAGATTGGCTAATGTGACAGATTTGAAAATTGTGAAAGATTAAAGAAAAAAAAGAAATTTATTTTAATTAAAATGTAAAGTGCTATCAATAACTTCTTAGAGAGGTGTTATCTAATTTTAAAACGAAAAAGAAAAATAGATATAAGATTTAAATTTTAACCTCACATAGAAAAGTGCATGTGATCATCATTGCATTATTCACTCATCTATATTTACGTATATTTATGAAAATACAATATTATTATATATAATCTAAGAAGGGGAGCATGAGTTCATTTGAACCTGAGAAACTCTCCTATTCTTAAAAAAAAATAAAAAAAATCAAGGTTGTTGAATTTTGTGGAACTCATAATCAAAGCTCTAGCTTCGTGTACAACTCTTCTATATTCTCACGTAGTATAATTTTTTTTATTTTGATTTATGTGACGTGATTTTCTATATATCATAATATGTGTACGTATAACAATAAAAAAAACTTTCCATTATGAGTGAAATCAAAATTTAAAATTAAATAATTTTTAACTATGAAATATTTCATTCTTGAATGAATGAATTAATAAAAAAAAATGATGTCATCTAAATTGAAATGGTGAAAATTATCACTTTTAAGTGTACACACAACAGCTAAATCAATGTTATAATACTGCACAATTACTATAATTACTTTATTCTTGTGTGATGATTTAAATATATCATTTCAAGAAAATATTAAAGATGGATTGTTTGTGTGTGTAAAGGAAAGAATTTCTTGCTTCCCAAAAAGTTTGGCCTAACAATCTCAACTAATTCTTATGTAATGTGTGCACTACAAATGCCTCATTGCACTAGTCAATTTTGAGGTGGTTTGCAAAGTAACAACAATAATACACCTAGTACCATACTATATTTCACTGGGTGAAGTTTTCGTAGAATGTACATATATTTTATATTTATTTTGTGAAAATAAAGAGGTTATCTTTGATAGAGCCTCAATTTAAGGAATTCATAATAATAATGATGTTATAAAATAACATACAAATGAAAAGCAAACATAACAAATAATAACGAAATCATTTCATGACACTCGGAAAAGGCACAATAACAATGTCAAATAATGTGATAACCAAAGCAATGAACAACATGTATTAATAGAAATTGAAAGACAAGAAACTAAGCTTGCATGTTCATGGAACTTAGTTCAGTTAGATATCATTTTCTAGTACTCAATTGGTAGGGATTGGAGCTCTTTCCTCCAAACTAAGCTTGTTTAGTCTTCATTCGAGGATGAATGATCCCAAGGGGAAGATATTGGAACACCTCGAAAATCTGA
The DNA here is from genome assembly GCA_036250505.1 of Solanum acaule. Taxonomy (NCBI): domain Eukaryota; kingdom Viridiplantae; phylum Streptophyta; class Magnoliopsida; order Solanales; family Solanaceae; genus Solanum; species Solanum acaule. The sequence goes on from JAJOOR010014807.1 coordinate 9,475, forward strand.
ACTATAATTGAAAAAGGGAGAAGGTCAAACCACGGAGGGGTCCACGGGTTGTGAAGAGGACCACGACCCGTCACCCTGCTCATGGTGTTGCACCCAGTCACTGTGGATGACCACAGACACCTAGACGGTCTGTGAAGCCTTACACGGACCGTGAAAAGAGGCACGGAATCTCCAAGCTGCTGTGAAGGACCACGGAATTGCCTAAACGGTCTGTGGAGCTTCACACGGACCCTGAAGTCGTTCGTGAAAGAGGCTTATCAGGTTTTGAGTTTTGGGTCAACTTCAAACGATCATATCTCTTAGCAAAAAATGAATTAGGTGGCTCATAACCTATCAAATTAAAGATCTTTAAGTCCTCTTTCCAAAGCCACCAAGTTTGCCTAATTCTAAGACCGGAGTAAAAAGTTATGATCGGTTTGGAGAAGTCCTATCGGGCAGGGCAGCATGACGACCCACTAGACGGGTCATCATGCCTTAGACGACCTGTCAAGTGCCTCGTGAAAGTCTCGTCAGTTTTAAGTGAGGGTCTTATTGGTCTTTTCCCCTATTAGTTTGCTACTTAAACTACACCGTTTGGTGCTTAAACTACGTCATTTTACTCAATCTAAGCTTAGTAATCTAGTCAGAAACTACCTAAAACCCTCATTCTACTGAAATCATCTAACTTAGAAAGAAAAGAAGAGGAAGAGGCGTTAGTTTCTCCCAAGAACAAACAAAGGTCTTCTTTAAGTTCAGCCTCGAAATTGAAAAGATTTCTTCGTAGTTTTCGCCACCATGTATGTGGAATTTCACTAGTGGGTTCCTTTCACCCATTACGTCCCTATAATTTAGTTAATTCTTCAGTTTCTCCATAAATTGTTCAAACCTAGGGTTCCTAAATCTTAAGGATCCATTGAAATTTAGTTGTTATAGTTTCTATGTTATTGATTACATGTTTCTTGGAGAAGTAGTATAGTCACATGTATAGAACTCAGAAACCCTACCTTGTGGTAATTATCAGTATTTCATGAATTATAGTTGCTAGGCAGATTAGTCAGACAATCATGCTTCAGAATTCAAATGTCATTTCTTTCAGTATATGTATATTGCATTCTCAGTTAGTTATCAGTATTTTGAGCTACTCGGTATTTCCGTTGCATTTTATCTATACATATTTAGTTAGGAGTAGACTTAGCACCGAGTTGGACTAGGGTTCAGCGTACCCTCAAGTCTCAAACTACGTGCCAGCGTAGGTATATAAGTCCCCTCTGTTGGGCATCAATTTTAGTGATCACGCCATAGTCATGCCTTTATACCCCGGCAAGGTTTATTGGGTCCTCTCGATGGGGCGTATAAATCGGACTCCACGTTTAGCTCACGTGGTTTATGTTGGTTAATAGTAACTCGCACAGTCAGATTCATGTTGCATTGACCATGTATTCAACATTTATTTAAGTATTCACTTCAATATATTATCTTCATGATTAGTACTCGGTCATTGCATCCAGCACAATTTTCAGTTATGCTTCAGTATATCTATTTCCATGTTTAGTTTTTATATTGTTCAGCTTAGCATATATCATGCATGCTTAGTACATTTTAAGTATTGATGCATTTGCGCTACACCATTGTATGATGTAGGTTCAGGCGCTCAACATCCAAATCGCGTTTAGCTCGACTTCCAGTCCGTACTCAGCAGTTTCAGTGGTGAGTCCTCATAGTTCGAGGACAATAGACATGCTTTACTTTCAGTCTTGTTTGAGTTAGCTGGGGGCATGTCCCAGCAACTCTAATTGAGTTAGAAGCTTTCAAACATAGATTAGATTCAGCTTGAGTTGTTATGTTGTTTTCAGTCATCACTATATGCTTTATATATTTTATATATTCAAACGTGTTGTTTTCGGTCATCACAGTGCATTTAATTGAACTTGTATAGAACGCTTAAACTGCAATATAAGAGATTGCTCCAACACATTGTAACAATTACTATCGACCCATAACTTCAATCGCGGTTCATCTAACTATCCACTTTTCTACACAAAAAAACTTGTAAGTTTTCGTTTAATAATTATTCTGTTACCTAATTAATTAATTAAATTAAACATGTTATTTAAATTTTAATGGATGGTGACAGCAATTAAAATAATAGAGAGATTCCTTAATGCGTCATTGCAAGTCCCTTAAACCTGCCGGATTTTCTGCTGCTAAAAAAAGGCACGCATCACCTACTCTATAATTAAATAAATAAATACTAATCCTATAATACTAATTGAGCCCAAAAAAAATAAAAAGGAGAATGAAATAAAGGAAAGGTACTAATTTTTTGAATAAACAAAAAAACATGAAGAATTTTTTTTGGTCATTTATTTATATTTATAATTTATAATATAATAAATATCTTTTTAACTCGATGAGTATTTAAAATTATGATTTGTCTTTTAATTACAAGTGGACTCGATGACAATAATAATAACATATTCAATATCTAAAAGGATAGAATATACGCAGATCTCTGGGACAAACAATAACATCCTATAACATTTGCATTTGTAAGTTATTGTATTGGAGTTTTTTTTTAGGAGCTACTAATTTGATTAATTTAATATGTATGATTAAAAATTCATATATAACCAATCAAGTCATAGGTTTCTTTTTTCTTAAAGATTTGAATTAATATTTGAAGATTTATTTAAATAAGTGTTAGTTTATCAATTGACTCGTCATTTCAAATTTGAAATATGAATTTTATAATATGAAAATTGTATTTTAGGGTATTTTTATGTTTTCAGTCATAAATCCTCAACTTATTTTCATACTCAACTGCAATTTTAATTTTTAAATTTTTTTAAAAACTAAACTTGGAATACTATTTTTTTTTTTAAGATATCAACTAATTCATATTTAATAATCTATTAAATGTCTTATCATATATTACAAGAATAGGTGCGGATTTAGTCTTAGGCTTCTGGTTTAGGTGAATCCAACAATTTCACTCAAATCATATATTTATATTAAAATATTAATTAAATATATAAAATAATTAATTGTGATTCTAATTATTATTATTATTATTATTTATTAATTTAATTTTTTGTGTCTATAAATTTTACGGAAAAGGATAAAAAAATGTTCTTAAATTATGCGAAAATTGAACAAAGTGCCCTCGATTAATAGTTTGATTAAAAAGTACCGGTACTGTCAATATTTTGGTCCAAAAATATCCTTACTTGTTTTTCTTTATAAACACGTTCTTTTTCCAATTAAAATATTGTTACTCATTAATTTTCATATAAATAGATCACCATAATTCATCATTAATTTTTTATTTAGATAATGATAAAATTCTTTTTATGAATAAAATAGGATGTATTTTTATTTCTCAATATTTTTCTAATTGAATAAGGATAAATAATTGCTAATATAATTATTGATTTTAGAGTTAAGATACAAATCATAATGTTATAAAACATGAAAAATTATTACATTGCTTCAAATCATAAAATATTGTCGACGAGGTTATTGTTGATACCTTTTTTTTTTCTTTTTAACTTTAAATCAGGGAATATATTAGCAAATGTTTATCCTATTCCAATTCAAAAATGATTAAGAAATAAAAACATTTTTTTGTTATTATTTAAAATTATTATCTAATGAAATTACTATAATCTTATATAAATGATCTATATTTTCAATTTAAAAAATATATGTGATAATTCTATTTTAATTGATAAAAGAAGATAAAAAACAAAATGATTGCTTTCCACTTCTAGTCTTAGTTAGAGGGGTTTTAAAAGAAAAAAAAAGTATTTTTTTTAAAAAAAAATATTATTTTATTAGAAAAGTAATGTAATTTTTTTAGAAAAAAATGAAGAAATATGTTTATTAGAAATATGGGGTATTTTTTCTTCGAAGTAGTAATAAGGATATTTTTAGATTAATAGATTAACGGTAAAATATTTTTAAGTTAAATTATCAACAAAATATATTTTATTCAAATCTATATAATTTAGTAACATTTTAACTCTTTTCTCTAAATTTTATATGGTGGATCGCCTATACCAAAATCAAAAGTTTATCTAAGAAGGGATGAGAAGTGTTATTATTCGTTTTAGATAATATTGAAAGATTTATTTGTAGGTCTTGTTTTAAAATTTATTTGTAGTGCTTGTTTTGTTTTTTATGTCCTCCAATTAAAAACTTCAATCGCAGTTAAAAGTTTGGGGGTTCTAAATTTCAAGACAGAATAGAAAAATATTAAAAGTTTGGGAGCACAAAGGATGCTTCCTTTAGAAAGAATAGTGGGGTTCAAACTCACAATACTGGTGTAAAAAATATTTTCATTGTCCCTTCTTACCACTTGAGTTGTCAATTAATTTTGTTAGGGAATTTACAAGTTAATATACCTATATATTTATTTAATTTCTTAATATAAATACAAAATTTATGAAAAATTAGTGAATTCATCTGAACCCATTAAATCCCACCTAGCTCCGTCTCTCTTTAAGCCCAAAATTTTTAATTAAAAATTAAACAGTTCCACTTTCGTATCAAGACTCATGGTTGAGTGCATGTTTAAAATGCCTTAAATAACTTTATTCAGACCCAAAAAGTGGAATAATATTTTATTATCTTAAAAGTAGGACTTTTTTTAATTAAAAAAAAATAGTATGAACGAACCAAAGGAACTTTATGGGAATGAATGGATGCAGAAGCAAAAGCACACCTTGCTACTAAAATCGACGGCGGAGATTCTTTTCACACTTGTCATTTGTCAAAAAAGCTGCATTGCATATCAACTTCTACCTCATGCTCTATTTTACATTTGGTCAAGGGAAAAAAGAAAAATATATCTCCGAATCATCGTAAATAATATATAGATATCATTTGTTATATTTTTGAGATATTGATATATCTATCATTCAAAAACTAGAGTATATATATCATTTATACTAACAAATATATACGTGTCATAATTTTATCCACCGATCTGATATTTATTAAATATCGGATCGACAGATAAGATTGTGCCACGTGTCCCTATTTAGTCTTCCGTTAGAGTGAAGGGCATATATACTCTAGTTTTTGGACGACAGGTGTACCAATGTCCCAAAAGTATGATGAAGAGTATATGCATGTCATTTACGATAGTTCGGGGATATATTATCTTTTTTCCCTTTGGTCGTCAAATGGCCGCGTACGTCTACCTTCAAACAAAGTAGTAGTGCCCATAATCTCCATCAATGAGAATGATACAAGTGTACTCTAGGGTGTAGTGTTTTTCATGAAGAATGTTTTCTTGAAAAATAAATGAGAAAATGACATAAATAGTCCCTTAACTATAGGAGTAAGTCTAAAATGGTCTCTTAACTATATACTTAACGGATTTGGTCCATTAACTATTCAAAAACTTATCAGCTTTGGTTCATTAACTATACACTTACCGGTTTTAGTCTCTGTAGTGTTTTTCATGAAGAATGTTTTCTTGAAAAATAAATGAGAAAATGACATAAATAGTCCCTTAACTATAGGAGTAGGTCTAAAATGGTCTCTTAACTATATACTTAACGGAGTCCATTAACTATTCAAAAACTTATTAGCTTTGGTTCATTAACTATACACTTACCGGTTTTAGTCTCTTAAATATAAATTTACCGATTTTTGTCCTTTAATTAAGTATTCAAAGACTTATCAAGTTTGGTCTTTGTCCATTTTTTAAATACAAATAGCTTAGGTTTATATTAACGGAAATCTTCGTGAAATTAAATCTTTAACCCATTTTTTAAGTTGTTTCTATATCCCCGCCCTTTTTTCTTCAAACTACTCTTATGAAAAGAACAATAACGTCAACGATTCAAAATAAAATTAATGAGGAAAGAAGATATAAGTCCTAATTTTATTCAATGAGGATAAAATTAAGCATATAATTATTATTAATGACTTGAATCCGCACTTGAATATGCTAATCAATGCGGATTTTATTTAATTTACTCAAATTTTCTTACGTAAAATAAAATGAATAGAATAATAAAATTGATCTATTAAAAAATATTACAAATCTATCATTTTATAAATTTCAATTTCTGAAAAATTAAACAAATTGCATTCAATGAAGTTGTTGGAGTACAAACTTTGGATTTAACGGGTAATAATTTTTTTCTTCTTATAATAAAGTTTAGCATATTCAAGTCATTAGTAGCAATAATATGCTTCATTTATCCTCCGTTGAATAAAATTATAACTTATATTTTATTTTCTCGTGAATTTTATTTTAAATCGTTGAGGTTAAGGTTCTTCGCATAAGATTAATTTGAAGAAAAAGTAGCGAAGAGAGAGAAACAATAGAAAAAATTGCTAAAGGATTTAATTTCTTGAGACATGGATTACGTTAATATAAACCTAAGCTATTTGTATTTAAAAAATGGACAAAGACCAAAGCTGATAAGTTTTTGAATACTTAAAGAACAAAAATCGGTAAGTTTATAGTTAAAGGACTAAAATTGGTAAGTGTATAGTTAAGGGACCAAAGCTGATAAGTTTTTGAATAGTTAAAGGACTAGATCCGTTAAGTGTATAAATTAAGGGACCATTTTAGACCTATTCCTATAGTTAATGGACTATTTATGTCATTTTCTCAAAAATAAGTATATCTCTTACTTATTTTCTAGTGTTTGCAAGTAAGAAAGCACTATTCCAAAAATATTTATATATTTTCTAGATTACGTAATTATTAATCTTGTAAAGTTGATTATTGTACTTCTTGACTCATCATATTAGATATAGACAATAACAAGTAATACACAATGCTTATAATATTGAAAATTGAAGTTTATAAAAGTTGATACATAGCAAATAAGTTCTAAGCATAATACCAAACACTTGATTTTCTCCACAAATACTTAGCCTAAAAATTATATATTACTCATTTATTTAATGCATGACATGCACAATTTTTATTTAAATCGCACTTAACAAGTTAACCTTAACTTAATTCAAATCTATAGCTTAATTTTTTTTTCAGTGTCGGTGTATATTCAATGAATTATGAACTAAATTTCAAGCTTTTAAATATTCAAATCTATATATATATATAGAGAGAGTTGAGAAGAAAGTCTTCCCTGGCGAATATAACGACTCATTACATCGTTATAGCAGTTGTCAAATATATGGGTAGAGTTTGCATGCGTAAATGTGACTTGGTAAAATTCCATGCTAGGCTAGGTTTTAACGAAAATCAGGTGTTCAGGAATCATGTGCGATCCATGATGTAGAGTTTGATAATTTTAGTGATCCATCAATGAGAGATGAATTAGTAAAACTCCTACTAGGACGATTTCCGTGGTGAGATAATTCTTCGGTGTCCAAAAATTCAAAGTGTGTTGTGAAAGGGGGAGCTTGAAAAAGTTTCCCAAGCTACTTACTTTCATTACCCATTGTAGTGGATCCTTGTCGTCGTAGCAGCATCAACCAAGATGAAATGAAATGCTTCAACAATTGATGAGTTTACTGACTGGATTGGTTGGTACGTACTGAGACTACCCCCACAGTTCAGCCTCTAAGGGTGCAACATATTGTTGTCATGGCTCCTAAGATTAATGAGATAACATAGATAAAGATATTTCCAAAACAGGTGATGATCAGGAATGAGCATAACTTGTTTAGTAAGTTTGTTAAGATAATTAAAGACGCCTATCTTTCAAGCGTAGGAGTTTATTATTGACTTTTATGAAAGACTTTCACGAAATAGGAGTAGTGGAGAAATGCCGGGGTTGAATTTGTGACTTTAAACATATAGTGAAGGGTTTATGTAAAGTGTAAATATTGTTGAGGGTGCATGTTATACAATAAGTTTATGCCTAGACAACAGAGAAGAAGGTTCGAAGAGTGGACAACTTTAAGGGGTTTTGAACTATCATGATTGTAGCCATGATGGATAGGCTTGAGTGGAAGGATGATTATCATCTTGTTTCAATGAAATTTGTCTCAAGATAATAATTGGGAAGAGGTGTTAGATATTCGTAACTCATCTCCATGATACTAGCACAAGGTTCCACCTATAGAGTCAGTGTTTGTGGTATATGTCAATCAATTGCTACAAGTCTTTTTTTGATGATTTATCTGGCATGCCACCATACTGTGATATTGACTTCTGTATAATTATTAAATCTAGATCTAGGTGATATTGACTTCCAAATCCGTTCTCAAGTCCTTTAAAGATTATAAATCATCAATTGATATGAGTATCATGGTAAAATATCCACTCCATTTATTATTCTTTAAAGGGTGTACAAAGTTTACGGTGGATAAGTAAAAATAAACATATGAAGTAATAAGAAGTTGCAACTTGCCGTTAAACCTCACAAGTAGTAAGGCCGACTCAATAAAATTGAGGGCCTAAAGTCAAACTTAAAAAGTAAATTCAATTTTTTTTTTAAAAGGAAAGATATATATATATATATATCCTTTGAAAAAAATTGTCATATTTATAGCTTATGAACTAAGAATATCAACAATATTGTAAAATTCGATGAAACAAATATAATATAAAGTTAGATGAACATAATTTTAAATTTGTATTTATATAGTCGGTTCTCGGTCGGCTCACGATACTAAAAATAATTTTTTTATTTGTCAATTTTAACATATCAAGAAAGTCAAAAAAAGAATTATTTTACCTATAGCATTAACTACTCATTCCAAATCAGTTCTCAAGTTCATTAAAATTATAAATCAATTGATATGAGTATCATGGTAATATGTGCACACCATTTATGATTCTTTAAAGGTATACAAAGTTCAATGTGGACAAGTAAAAGTAAACATATGAAGTAATAAGATGATGTAACATGTCATTAAACCTCGCAAGTAGTTTGACCGACTAAATAAGATTGGGAACCAAAAATAAACTTTAAAGAGAAATTCTAAAAAAAAACTAAAAGGAGAGACTTTATATATATATATACTTTATCTAAAGTCTATTTTTCTAGTTTTTTTTTAAGATGCGAAATTATTAATTATTATTTCATAATCAATTTTTTCTAACAATTCCTTTGAAAAGATCATCATATTTATAGCTTATAAAGTAAGAATAACAACAATATTACAAATTTCAATGAAACAAATATAATATAAAATTAGAATAATAAATTTTGGTTCAAGAATTTGATATGTTAATATAATGATATCGAAATAGTATTGTATTGATATAATAATTGCTTGTTGCAATGCTTGAAATCTTAAAAAAAGGCACCAAGAGACAAATTTTGATATTTTTTTAGCAGACAACAATAGATTTTGCATCGTTTGAAAGACTTATAATATTCAACAATAATAGAATAATGGAAGAGGTAATGAAAAGGTAAATATATGAATAATAATAGGTACTTAGATAAGCAAAAATACTACAATTAGTTTTAAAAAATTTATTTCATTCCACAATTACTGTCACGATCCCACATTAAAAGGTAAAGAATTATTATATTTTCTGTCAAAATTTCACTTAGGACTCTAAATCATTGTTTTAGTTACCTTATAGTTAAGTCGTCGCAAGTAGAATAGGATGTAATTTCATTGTCACTCAAATTCCCCTTTTGGTATGCTAATTGGATGTAATTTCATGTACTTAAAGAAACTTTGGTTTTCTTTTGTTACTTTTAAAGTAAAAACAACTTAGCCAAATATATTACCTCATCAAAAATATACTTGAAAGTGACAAATCCAAGGAAAGAAATAAGGTCTTGAGAAAGCAGTATATGCAAAGTTTAAGCAATAGATAGTAACTTTTCATTAACTTCCATTTTTCCATTACAAGAGACAAACTAGCATCAAGATAAGAAGAGGACCACATTTATAACTAATGTTACAACACTTTTTACAAAAAAGGCAAATATGCTATCATAAATTCAGATAAGTATAGATACTCAAATTCAAAACTTTATAGGGAGGTGTTTGATCATGATATTTTTTCACTTTTTTTTGGAGTTGAACTCTAAAATCATGTTTGGCCAGAAAAATTTGAAAAACAACAAAAGGTGTTTTCATCCTTTTCGCTCCAATATTACTCACAAAAAAATAAATCAAAAATAACTTTAAAATTTTCAAATATCATTTTTCACTTTGAAAACAACAATTTTTTTTTTTCAAATTTCACAATAAAACATGGTCAAACGCCCATCGCATTACTTTTAACTAACATTGGACCATAAATTTTGGAGTAGATTTTTCAATTTTATTTTCAAATATCTTTTGAGCCAATTTTTGAAATTTCCACTCACAAAATTTGTAAATCTTTTTTAAATATAATTTCAAATTTCAAAAATCAAAACTTTAAGAAGTTGCTGACTTCAAAATCTATAACCAACCTAAAGTTTAATTAGTTTGAGTGTTATGACATGGATGTACATTACAATTATTGCATTAATATTTACTCAATTTTGTTAGACTATACAATAAAATATCCAGCTAATTATTAGGATTATATTCAATGGAGGATTAAATAACATAAAAATAAAGTCATAAATTTCTTCCATCATTATTTATTAATCCTATGTTGCAACACCAAAAATAAATCTAGTAGTGTTTGTACACTGATAAATTTATTAGCACAAGTTAATAATAAAACATGTGCTTTGTTTTAACTAGTGTCAACATACATAAGAGAATCAAAAGCAAAAAAAGCTGCAATTGGCAAGTGAGAGATTACCAAATATATATTTAAAACATATTAATTGTCACAAAAAAAGTTGTTGTATATAAAATGAACACTTTGCTAGTGTTTCATCGTAGATTTTTTTTTTTAAAAATATCTTTAAATATTTTTAAATTTCCAAAAGCTGCTCAAATCAATTTCTGAATTTTTGAGATTCTTACTCACAAAATTTCAAATAAAATATATGTTCAAATATAATTTCAAAATGTATGGCCAAATGAGAGAATAATAGAACTAATGCATAAAGTGATTTTTTTAAAAGAAATATTGTCAAGGAGAATATTTCAATGAAAATTTAAAAGAAATGAAGGTCACATTTTTTTCTCTCTAGTAGTGAATTATGACATATCATTCTCTAATTAATAGTTTTATTGACCTTTTTATTTTGTTCTACTCAATAGTCATTGTCGACATTAATGATGGTTAAAAAAGATAATGGTGAAAGTGATGGTCTATTGTCCATGAAGGGTCAATCTCAAAGTATCATGTATTTCCCAAATTTTATTCTCCTCTTTTTCACCATTTTTATCGAGGTAAAAATCGATCGATCGTTTGATTACTGGTTAAAATTATATTTTTTCTAACTTTAATTACTTGTTTATTTTTGAATTGATACACATAGTAAGAAAACAATGATTGACATAGTACTTTACCATTTTACCCTTATAATTATCAAGTTGATGAATTAACATTTAAGAGTTTCAAGAAGTTTTACATTTTTCAAAGTAATTAATTGAGGATATAATAGGTAAAAAAAATTTGTCATTTCTTGATTTGTCAAAATGAACAAGTAATTAGGGACAACTAAAAAAATCTGGACAAATAATCAGGGACAGAAAGAGTAGTTCTTTTATTTTTTGTATGAATTCTAAACTGCTAATCAAAGGATAACAATGTATTTAATATGTTGAAAATTGTGAGAATTGAGGACCAATATTACAAAGTAATTATTGCAGCCAAGAACAAATCTATTTCTTATATATTATAAAGAAAATAAATTATTAAGACTACTTTTTAGTGCGCAATATTTCTTATCTTGTCGAATTTCGATTTCAAATGGATACTTACCGTTTTGCCAAATTTATATGAAAAGGGATGTTAGTTTTTATATTTATTAGTAATTTTTATTACAACATTCATGACATATTTAGTATTATAAGATTCAAATCTTTTTTAGTAAATTAGGAGCGTTTTCAATCTAAAATTATAAGATTTAAAAAGTTTTCTTTTAATTTCCCCAAACTAAAATACATGTTCTTTCTGTCTCAATTTTATGACACTGTTTGACTTGATACAAAATTTAATTTTAAAAAATTGATTTTCTTAGTCTATAATATATTGGATATTTGTGTCTATAAATTATATCATTAAGAGTAAATAAAATAAAATTTAAGTTTTTATATAAAAAATTAATGGAACAGACTGGAAAAAAAAATGTGTCATATAAATTAGAAATACTATTTATGAATTTTAAATTATATGTGTCACTTCTGCAAAATACTTTTTATAATTATTTATACAATTAAATTGGATATATCAAGTTTTACAATATTTTAAACTATATTTAATTTTCATGAAAAAATATGTGTAGGACACTAGAACTTATACAATGATAGGATATTTTTTTAGAACTATTAAATTAAAGAAAGAAGTTGAGAAAAGTTATAAAGGCTCAATGGATCAAGAGGAATCTCTTCATCTGGAGATAGAAAGAAGACTGACCTTTCATTTGGTTATAAAATTTGTAATTGGAATTGTTTGGTCATGGAAAAAAATTCATTTTTTTTAAAGTGGAATTTCGAAGTACGTTTAGTCATAAAATTTTAAAATTCAACTTAAAATTGAATATTAGTATTTTCAAGAATTTGAAAAAAAAAAAGATCTTCATTTTTCATTTTAATTTACTCACAACAAGTCAAAAATAACTTCAATTTATTATTATAGCTATACACAACTCTGACTTATAAATACTATTTTTCACTTTTTTTTTCAAATTTTATAATAAAACATGGTCAAACACTCATTGAATTTTTGAAGCATGGAATTATGTTTGGGTATTTTTCACTTGAAAACTTTTTAAAATTATATAATCCAAAGTAAAATGTCTGCTAAAAATTAAACCAAATTTTGGAAACTTAATATTTGAAGAATAAGATTTTAAAATTTGATCAAATTTTATGACCAAACAAATTTTAGAAACTAAACTTCCAAAATATAATTAAAATTCTATGACCAAACGCTTGCACATTAAAGAGAGCTATAATGAAAAAAAATAGAAAAACCATCGAAAGATAAAGATGCAGTGGATGCGATTCCGCTTCCTCCCTTAATAAAAAATTTCATATTCCCGTGAATATAAAAAAAATCTTAATAAAAAACACTCTTATGAATAGAATCTTACCTAACACAAATCTAAATTAATCAAACTCTAACACAAATATCAAACATGAAATAAAAGATAAAAACAATGGAAGGAGAATTTGTTCATTATATTTGATCATATTATAAAATATAAAAGTATAAAAACAAGATGAATATGATTATTATTATTAAATTAAACATCCTTTTGTCAAGTTTCACCTCAATGGTCAACTTTGCTAGGCCATAACCAAGAAACACAAAAGAATATATAAAAAAGAAAAAACTATACATACACATATAAATATAACTATTATATTATTTATCCACACAAAGAAGAGAAAGAGAAAGAGAAAAGGGGCAAAAGCCATTTCTAAAGAGCAAATTAGAGAGAGAAAGATAGTGTTATGTGCTGTGTGCTCTGTGTCTGGTAAAAAAAGGGGCCAATTTAAAGCTAAATTGCAGCATTTGGTCTCTCCAATTCTCTACACACACCTCTTTTTTCACAGACCTTCGTTTGTCTCCCTCACCTTTCTTTTTTTTTTCTCGTTTTCCGGTCGCCGGAAAACGTACAATCTTCTTCCCGTCAGATCTAATATAAAGGGAAAAAAAATGAATCTCCGGTGAAAATATCTGAAGTTCAATTTTATTTTTGTTGATCGGAAAGAAGATATAAAAATGAAAACACCGGCGAATACTGCCGGAGTTCAGCAACAGCAGCAGCATACTGTTAACGGGAATCCTGCTGAAGGTCTGTCACTATCTTTGCCTTCTATACATACATATATAAATATTATTATTTTTTCGTACGTATATACTTTCTCGATGCATTGTAACAATCGTTGAATCATCGAACAAATCAACTTCTCTTTCTCAACTTTTTTTTTTTTTTTGTCTATTTCTTCAAAAGAGCATATTTTTTTTTCTTTACAAATGAAATTTTCCTGGAAAATATTTTTTCTTTTCATTGGAAAGCAAATGGAAACACTTGCACGTTTGTTAAAAGTTGTTCTTGCTCGGTCCGTTCACTTTTAGTTGTCATGGATTTTTTTCTTTTAGAACCAAAGATAAATGTATTTTTTCATTATAAATTACAAGTTATAGTTCTTTTTTATAGTTTTTGAATATTTTGTTTAAATTATTGAATTAATATAATTTAATTTAATTTTTGAAATATAGTCAAATTGATTTTCGAGACAACTAAAAATAGACGGAGGGAGTAATAAGCAAAGCAAGTCTTTTTTTTCCTCAAAAAAAAAGTGAGAAAAAAATCTCATACTTTTTCAATTTATATTACCAATAAAAAAAAATTATTTTTTTTGGAAAATAATTTAATTTGTTTTTGCAGTGGAGAAGAAAAGCATAAATCCAGAGCTATGGCAGGCCTGCGCCGGTCCTCTAGTGAACTTACCGGCGGCTGGGACCCATGTTGTTTATTTTCCACAAGGCCACAGTGAACAGGTTTAATTTTTTTTTTCGTGATTAATAAAGCGGGTGAAAATCATAATATTGAAATGTAAATTTCATATAATAATGTGTCGGCAAAAATAAGAGAACAATTTTTTATATTTTTTTATATGGGGCTATTTGCTAACGTGAGCCGATATGGTGCACATTATTAACATTCACTACTTTTGGTGTTGCTAGTTGATTTTGATAGTAGAAATGTATTTATTTTTATGTCCATGTTCTAGTAAGAGTAATTTATTTAATTTTTGGATTTTTTTGTTGATCTATTATGGTATTATCTTTGGTGTAACATGCAATTTGTGTCAGTATCTATAGTTGTATTTTATTGGAGAATTTGTTGTTTGTTTTGTTGGTTTATGTATATGCTTACATGTGCACGTGCATACACTATGTAGTTACCACACGGTTTTAGAAAAAGAACAAAGATGAAAAGATAGGAAACATCATCTTTTAGTATCTTTGACTATGATGTTGCCAAACAACTATGGTAGTGGTTGTTTAGGAGGAAAAATATAATTTTTGAGATTTTTTCTTTTTTTTTGAGAATTAAGAGGAAAAATATAATTTAAACTTTATGGTTTGGCTAGAGTTAACGAAGGGTTTCTTTTTTCGATCTGCGTTGATATGTTTTTTCTTGAATCGAAAACAACCTTTCTAAGGGTAGAGTATGTGTACACTCTACCTTCCTCGGACACAAATAAAGATTGAAAAGAATTTTTAGAATTTCTTTAGCAAACCTTAATGATGAGAAAGAAAATGTGCCACAAAGTGTGGCGGCTAATAAAGTGGGATGAAAATCATGAAGATTGAAGTTTAAATCAAAAAAAAAAGTTAGTTGATTTCTTCCGGCTTGTTTATGACTTGGTGGACAGAGTTACTGATGGAAGGTAACATGTACTTCATTGAATACGTGAGATGCATGCAGGTTGACCTGAAAACCGTTGATATTAAAAAAAAATATGTCGAGGCGGAAAAAAGGAAGGAAACTAGGAAGATAATAAGAAGGAAATGAGAAGTTAGTAGGAATGTACTTCAATGATGATTTTGTTAAATAAAACTTGAATATTTTTTGGTAAGTAGGAAAATTCTGAATCATTTGCCTTTTCTTTTTAGTCAACTTTTGATTACTTTCAAGAATTTCTGTGTTGCAACTGAAATGTATGTCATATAGCTAGCTAGTGTTGTATCTAGAATGGTTGTCTGGTAAAGATTAGTTGTGTATGCAGAGTTATATATTCATGGGTCTAATTTGTTTTACTCTTGCATTTGAACTTTTTCAGGTTGCGGCATCTATGAAGAAAGACGTAGATGCCCAAATACCAAACTATCCAAACCTTCCATCAAAGTTAGTTTGTCTCCTTCACAATGTTACCCTACATGTACGTACATTCGAACTTCAGTTTCCTTAATATTAACTGTTTTTCTGAAGCCTCTGCTATTCAACAATGATGATTGTATTTTTTGTCATTAGGCGGATCCAGAAACAGATGAAGTTTATGCACAAATGACACTGCAGCCAGTTCCTTCAGTATGTTTCTTCCTCGCTGTATCTAACATTAAAAGGCGATTATCCCTATTCTTGACTTTTTTTTCTTCATTCGGAAAAAGAGGAAGGGGGGTGGGGGCGAGTGTGAGGTGGTCCTCTGTCCGTGGAGGATCTCAATTATAGCATATTAAGATGGAATTGAAACTCATTTAGTGAACCTTTGGTCATTTGCAGTTTGACAAGGAGGCATTGTTGAGATCAGATTTGTCTATGAAAGCAAATAAACCACAAACAGAATTTTTTTGCAAGACCTTGACTGCCAGTGATACAAGCACACATGGGGGTTTTTCTGTTCCTCGACGTTCTGCAGAAAAAATATTCCCGCCTCTGGTAAGAGCATATTAAAGTTTCTCATTTGATACATTTTGGTTGTTTCTCTATCTTTTGTGTGATAGGCGTGCTTGTTCATTCTCAGGATTACTCAATGCAACCACCTGCTCAAGAACTTGTGGCTAGAGACTTGCATGATAATTTGTGGACCTTCCGCCATATTTATCGCGGTACATTTGTTTAGCTGCTATATATGGATTTACTTGGCCAAGCAAGGCTAGATAAAATTTGGCTTGTTTCCTATGATTTACCTATCTCTGGTGATCCAGGGCAACCCAAACGCCATTTGCTAACGACAGGGTGGAGCCTCTTTGTCAGTGGGAAGAGGCTCTTTGCTGGTGACTCAGTTTTGTTTATTAGGTAATGATACTGGCAACGACATGCCACCTTGAATGTTGTATCTCTTTTTTTTGTTGTTGTGATAATTGTAAGTATAAACTGATGGCAAAAATAGAGTAATAAGTAAGATCAATGAAGGGATCGGACTTCTGAGGCTTCGAAAGAACCAATTCACCTGTTAGATTCTCATTTTCGATCGTTCATATGTTTTGGTCATCCGTGACGCTCTGTAATCTATGTCGACAGGGATGAAAAGCAGCAGCTTCTACTCGGAATTAGGCGGGCAAACAGACAGCCAACCAACTTATCATCATCGGTGTTGTCAAGTGACAGCATGCATATTGGTATCCTAGCAGCGGCTGCCCATGCAGCTGCAAACAACAGCCCGTTCACTGTGTTTTATAACCCAAGGTCAATGCATTTACTTTCTTATTAGGCGGCCTATGCATTTCCCTTTGCAACGTATCAATCCTTCTGATGATTTTATGTCATGATAATTAAAATTCTTAAACTCTAATATGAACAGGGCAAGTCCTTCAGAATTTGTCATCCCTTTAGCCAAGTATTACAAGGCAACTTATAGCAGTCAAGTATCACTTGGCATGCGATTCCGCATGATGTTTGAGACAGAAGAATCAGGAACTAGAAGGTATATGGGCACAATTACTGGCATCAGTGATCTTGATCCAGTGAGGTGGAAGAACTCACAGTGGCGCAACTTGCAGGTATATAAACTGAAGTTCTCTATAACTTGTATTCTATCTTTGATTAACTACAGGATGTATTGACACCTTCAAATTTGTGAACTGTAATTAGGTTGGTTGGGATGAGTCAACTGCTGGGGAGAGGCGTAACCGAGTCTCAATTTGGGAGATTGAACCAGTAACAGCACCGTTTTTCATCTGTCCTACTCCACCATTCTTTAGACCAAAGCGGCCAAGGCTACCTGGAATGCCAGGTAGTGAGCAAATTACAATCAGAATGACTTTATGTCTGTTTTTTTTTTTTTTGGAGAGATAGTTCGATAGATTTGATTTTACCATTTACTTCACTGACCATGAAGTTAAACTGGTAATTAGTGCATGTCTTTCTTATGGAAAACAGAAGGAAAATAATTTTTCTTACTGAAAAGAAGACTTTGAATGAGCGTCCAATAGGATTTAGGAGACAGATGCCTTTTTGTCCTTTCCTCTTCTATCTTTGATCTACAAGCTTTCCTTTCTTGTATTACTTGAATAGCTTATGATATCGAACAAAATCGCTGAACCTTATTTGAAAAGGTGAGCAATATCTCAGGGAAAATGAAATATATTCCTGTTATGAATATTACTTTCACCTCCAAAAATCATTCAACTGTAAACTAAATTCCTAGATTTCTGATCGGTAGAATGTGTCACTTCTTGCAGATGATGATTGTTCTGATCTGGATGGCCTGTTTAAGAGGACAATGCCATGGCTCGGTGATGACTTTGGCATGAAGGATCCGCAAGGTCTTCCAGGCCTGAGCTTAGTCCAATGGATGAACATGCAACAGAATCCTTCTCTGGCTAACTCAATGCAACCAAACTACATGCATTCTTTGTCTGGTTCTGTGCTACAGAATGTAGGAGGTGGAGCAGACCTCTCACGTCAGTTAGGTCTACCAGCACCTCAGCTTCCTCAGCAGAACACTTTGCAGTTTGGTGCCCAAAGGCCAACCCAACATGTTCAGCAGCTCGACCAGCTTCAGAAGTTACAAACTACCACATTGAGTCCAGCAGGCTCCATTATGCAGTCGCAGCAACAGTTGTCGGATATCAGTCAGCAACCAAGACAGAACTTAATTAACCAATCAGTGCCTACAAACCATGTTCAGGCCCAGCTTTTGCAAGCGCAAAGTCTTATGCAATCTCAGAATGTCCTACAGCAACAACAATCATTTCAAAATCAGCTGCAGAGAAATCTTCCTCAGAACCTGCCGCAGCAGCAACAGATTATGAATCAGACTCAGCAGCAAAGTTTCATGCCACCCCAGCCGAATGATCCGCTTAACCAACAGCTGCATTTCTCTGATAACCAATTACAGATGCAGCTTTTGCAGAAGCTGCAGCAGCAGTCATTTCTAGCTCAACAATCTTTACTGCAACAACCATCCCAGCTTATGCCAATCCAAGATCAGCAGAAGCACATAGATGTATCACAGAACTTTTCTAGGTCACTTGCAACAAGCCAAATGCTAGATATGTCTCAAACCACGTCCACCTCCACGTCTCTTTCCCAGCCACAAGTTGCCCAGCAGCAAATGACGATAAATAATAGCCAGTCTAATCTTCGTTTTGCCCAGCCAAATCAGCA